>PVLD010006191.1:0-103217 GCA_004027595.1 Dinomys branickii
AAAAAAAAAAAAAAAAAAAAAAAGAACCCAGAGCCTTCATATTGAGCTACATCCCAGCAACTTTTGATTGTTGTTGTTGTTACTTTTGAGGCCAGGTCTTACAAAATCATGAAATTGCCCAGGCTGGACTCAAACTTGTGATCCGCCTGCCTCAGCCTCCCATAGCGCTGGGATCACAGGTGTGCACCACCAACCTGGCTTCTTTATTCTTTTTTTTTTTTTTTTTTTTCTTGAGATAGAGTCTTGCTATGCAGTTCAGGCCAGCCTTGAGCTCATGTTGTAGCCCAGGCTGGTCTTGAACTCATAACAATCCTCCTGACTCAGCCTCCTGAGGGCTGGGATTACAAGCATGCGCCACCACACCTGGCGTTTTCTCATTCTTTTTAGTGGGAGCATAATGTTTTGTGCGGTAGAACACCATTTTCATTAATGCACCCTCTGTGGATAAAACTGGAGTACCTTCCCAGTTTTTGTGACTTTTACAGAAATACTGATCAAAGACGAGTAAGTAAATAATGACAAGAAATCTCTGCATGATATGGGTGTGGCTTTAGACTCTGCAGACAGATCTGCCCCAGTCTCTCTAACTGGGTAAAACCCAGGGATGGGCATGATGGTGCACACCTGTAATCTCAGCACTCCAGAGGCTGAGGCAGGAGGATTGCTGCAAATTCAAGGCCGCCCTGAGCAACACAGTGAGCAGGAGGCCAGCCTGAACTACATACGAGACCCTGTCTCAAAAGGCAAAAATAAAGCCCAAGGGACAGACGCAGCAATCCCTCACTTGAGCTTCCACCTAAAAGAACAGAGCTCAGTGTGCTGGAAAGGTCACTTCTTGCCTGTCCACAGCAGCATCTTCCCACCAGCCAAGTTGTGTGGACGCCCTCGGCGCCCATCAACTCATGCATGGATAAAGAAAACGCTGGGATGTCCACAATGGCCACCATTCAACCATAAAGCAAGCAAACAAACAGGAAGTTCTGTCAGCGGTGTGCACTAGCCTAGAGGACATATTGTCAAGCATGGAGAGGCAGAAACCTTTGCGTGATCTCACTGACAGGTGGAATCTTGAAAATCCCAAGTGGGAGGGTGAGACGCCTGTCACCTGGAACTGAGTCAACACTGGGGAGGACGAATAAGACCTGGTGCTCTGGTCACAAAGGACAACCGCAGCCAACTCTCACACAGTGTGTCTTTCTGTTTTTTTTTTTTTCAGTACCAGGGATCGAACTCAGGACCTTGCACTTGCTAGGCAGGCGCTTATTCCACTGAGCTGTATCCCCAGCCCATGTTTTTTAAAACATGCTAACAGGAAGGAGGACTTCAAATCATAAAAGAATCGATGCAAAGCATGATAAATGTCTGCAGTGATGGATATGACGGCTACCATATTTGATCACCACACAGCATACCCATGTTGCAAGTATGACATTAAAGCCAGGCTTTAATGGAATCCCAGCACTCAGGAGGCTGAGGCAGGAGGATCACCTTGAGTTCGAGGCCAGCCTGGACTGCATAGGGAGATGCTGTCTCAAAAACAAAGCACTGAAGGGTAGGGCTTTGTGGGGTGTGAGGACTTGGATTTTCACCCGTCAGGTGGCCCAGGACATCCAAGAGGTACCTAGGGACAAACATGGCTCGCCTGGCAAGAGACTGGGGTGGGGGCAGGGCCCAGGCAAGGGGCTACTGCAGTGGTCCCAGCCATATACACTGGCATAACGGAGGTGGTCAGAGCCTGGGAAATGTGAGCAGCAGAGCCGGCTGTGGGGTGGCATGGGGGTGTGAGAAGCAGCCAGGCGCCGCAGGGACATGGGCTTTGTCCCCGGTGCGTGTAGGCGGCAGGAAGTCTCCTGAATGCTCTGCTGTTTAGCACCTCTGGGCCCCCACTGCCTGCGCCTCCCACCCAAGCCTTGTTGCACCCCAGCTCCTGGCACAGCCGGCTCAGAGGCCATCCTGTAGTAAAACCCCTATAACCCTGGCTCTGCTCCTTCTCGGAAAGGATAATGGATGATCGCACCAAGTAGCTACCACTCAACAATAGGAAAGGGCCTTGACCTCAACCAGCAGCAAATCTGGTAGCAGGAAACAAGTTTTGGTTTTTTCCTTCAGTGAACATTCATTGGGCACCTACTGTGTGCTAGACACTGGGAAGGGTGGAGAGAAGAACCACCAGCAGGGACAGGAGGACAAAGCAGGCAGACAGTTGAGAATGGCACTCAGTATTGAGAATGGCAAGTGCAAAGGCCCTGGGGCACCCATGCTGGGGTGGTGCGCAAGAGCCAGGGTGCAGTGGCAGAGCAGGCAGGAGGAAGGGGAGGGTGCCATCATCGGGTCTCGCTGGGCTGGGGAACACTTTGCTTCTACTCTGAGTGACAAAGGAGGCACAGACAGCTCTGCGCAGAAAAGGGATTTATTAATCGTGTTCCTTATTTTGTGATTTTTTTTTTTTTTTGGTACCAAGAATCAAACTCAGGACTTTGCACTTGCCAGGCAGGCTCTTGTGCCACTGAACTGTATCTCCGGCCCCCTTTTGTGATATTTTGACATCTGTTTTCCTTTCTTTTTTGAGATGGAAGGGCTCAAGTGACCCTCCTCTTGCAGCTTCCTGAGCAGCTGAGACTATACGTGGGAGCCATAGCACACAGCCAGTGTTTTGACATCCTGAGCCTTGAGGGTCCAGAGAGGCCACCTCACAGGCCAGCCCTGGGAACCATAGATGGTGCCCACCAGACTATGCGCATTCTAGAAATTTCCTTCTCCCTTGGCCTAGTGCCAAACCGTCATCAAAGCTGCCATGGTTGCCCCAAAACAGATCCTGAAGCCATTTTTGATTTGGGCTTTTTGCTTTTTGCCATGCCACAGACTCAAGCTAGGACCCCAGTCATGCTAGTTGGGCACTGAGATTCTCCTCACCCCACACCTACCCAACTTGTGAGCCAGTATTAGTAAGTCACTCAGTTGCTCAAGCTGCCCAGAAACTTTGGATCCTCCTGCCTCAGTCTCCTGAGTAGCTGGGATGACAGGCCAGCACCACTATGCCCCGTCTGAAACTTTTGTTTTGTATTGAGACAGGGTTTCACCATGCAGTTCAGGGTGGCCTTGAACTCACTCTGTAGCCCATGCTGGCCTTCAACTCGCAGCGATCCTCCTGCCTCAGCCTCCCAAGGGCTAGGATTGCAGGCATGTGCCACTATGCCCTGCTGAAGTCATATTTTAACGGCTTTTTAAAAAAACTTAGTTTTTGTTGAGACAGGGTCTTTCTGTGTAGCTCAGGTTGGCCTCCGCCTTGCAGGGATCCTCCTGCCTCAGGCCCCCGAGTGCTGAGATTACAGGCGTGCACTACCACGCCAGGCTGCCTTCATCATGCCTAAGGATCCGGACAGAAGGGACCCTGGTCCCTTAGACCGTCATCCAGCCTCTGCCTCCTCCCCAAGACGCCAGAGTACCCTCCTGAAGAAGCCAGAACTACACTTCCCGTGAGCCTCAGCGCGGCACCGCATCTCCCACGCGCTCTGCCCGGCCGCGCTCGGTGCCCTTCAGCCGCGGGGTGGCTGCCTGCTCCGCCCCCTGCCCCCACCCCGCTTCCTCGCCCCACGCCCGCGCCCTGCAGCCAAGCCGAGCACCCACTGCCTCTCACTGCGAGCCCGCCTCAGTTTTCCGGACCGGAGTCCCCGCGAGGCAGCCCGGGCCGCGCGCAGGCCGGGGCTGGGGGCGCGCCCGGGTTGGGGTTCGGGTCGCCGCGCCGCGTGTCGCCGAGGGTACGCGTCGCAGGTGCCGTCGGGCGATGGAGACGTCCGCGCCGAGGGCGAGAGCCCGCGCTTCCGGGTGTGTCTCTAGCTCGGGGTGCGGGGGACCCTGAGACGGCGGCTTGGCACGCGCGCGTGTGTGTCCGTGTCTGATGTGTCGCTGTCCCTGCCCGGGTTCCAGTCCCAGCTCTGCTCTTTCCGGGCTGTGCGCCGTGGAGCGGGTGACTCTCCCGGCTGTGCCTCAGTCTCCCGGCTGTGCCTCAGTTCCCTCGCTGTACAGTGGGGCTTGATAAAAGTATCCGAGTCGGAGGGCTGTGATGAGAGTTAAAAGGTAAAAGTAGAAAGCGCTGAGAACAACGTCTGGCGCAGAGTAAACACTCCGAAGAATAAACAAATAAAATAAACGGTGATCGTGTATCTTTTGTTACGAGGCAAGTGGAGGCAAGTGTCGTGCTTGTGCAACGTCTGTGAACCTCCTGGAGAAGTGCTGCCTGTCTGTGTATGTTCTTGGTGTGTCACGTGTGCCTGTGTATGTTTATGTATGTAATATGTGGCTAGCTGGGAAGGAGTCTTGGTAGCCTTGGTAACTTTTTTTTTTTTTTTGGCACTGGGAATTGAACTCAGGACCTTGGGCTGGCCAGGCAGGGGCTGTGCTGCTGAGCTATCTCCCTGGCCAGCCTTGATTACCTTGTGTGAAATGTGTATTGTGTATTTGCAATGCATGTGTCCAAGCCTATTAGGTGTGTGCTGTTCTGGGTCTGGGTTTCATGTGCATGCCTATGTGTGTATTTATGTGCAGTGTGTGTGATTGGGTATATTTGTGTGTAATGTGTCGGCATGGGTGAGTGCCACATATTTCTGTATTTCTGTGTGAGTCCTGTAGCTTTGTATGTAAGAGTTGTGTGCGTCTGTGGACATCTGCGTATGTGATGAGTCTCTGTATTCTGGGGAGCAAAGCGTATGTGTCATATGCGTCTCCTCTGTGACCATACACATGCATGTGTTGTCTCTGTGCGCTCCCATGTATGATGTGCCTGTCCCCACACATGTCTGTGTGTCTCTGTGTTCCCACATGTGACTCGCGGCTCTCTGCAGGATGTGCCTGTGTCTTGTCTGTGTGCATGTGCATGTATGTAACACCCGCCTCTCTGGGGTTTGTCACCCACTTGCCTGTTTGTGACTCTGTGCCTCAGCGTGTCACTGTGGTGTCCGGGTGGATCTTTGTCTGTGGCTTTGGGGACTGACTTTGCCTATGGTGTGTGTAGGTCTTTGTGAGGCTTTGGTGTCCCTGTGTGGCCCTGTGCACCCTGCCTGTGTGTTCACAGCACGGCCTGTACCCCCGTCTTTGTGTGTGATGGGTACGTGTCCCCGTCTCCTGATGGCTGTCCACCTTTGTATGTGATGTGCTTCTCTTTGAGCGTCACTGCGGCGTGTGTCAGCTCCATGTGGGCTGCGTGTGCTTGACATCTGCGTCTTGGCATGTAGCACACATGTCCATGCTGCGGCATGTCACGGTGGTGTCAGGGCCAGGCACTGGGGACTCTGGGCCACCCCCTCCTACTGCAAGGGTCTGCTGGTCCTGTCTGTCCCCCCTCCCCTCTCTCCCCTCCTGGCAGCCAGTGCTACCGAGAGCCAGTTGCCATGACAACACTCCATCCTCCCTCCATCCTCCCTCCTCCCACCCTTCCTCTGACAGGCTCTCTGCTCCCCCAATCCCAGTTGTCCTCGGGGGCGGGGCCCTCATTCTCGCCCCCCCATCTTACCCTCTCCCCCCCACCCCAGCCACCCCGGCTCCCCAGCTCCTCTCCTCCGTCCGCCTCTCCATCCCTTCATCAGTCTGTCCCTTCAAAGAGGGGGAGGGGGGTACCTGAACCAGCAAGCAGCCCCTCCCTCCCCCGTCCTGCGTCTCCTGCCCCTCTCCTGGGCTGGGGGAGGCCAGGGTCGTGCGGGTCCCCATGGCCGGGGGCTGAGGGCCCGCCCCCCCCCTCCCCAGCCGCCACCACCTGCACCTCCTTTCCATCCTCGACAAGATGCCTGCCCCGGGCGCCCTCATCCTCCTCGCGGCCGTCTCCGCCTCCGGCTGCCTGGCGTCTCCGGCCCATCCCGGTGAGTTTGTCTGGCCATCCGTCTGTCCAGGGCCCCCACCCCCACTGCGGCCTGGCTGCTGCTGGGCCCTGTCCGCCGGGCTCCCAATCTGTCACCTGTGCGCGTTTCAGCGCCGCCAAGCTGGGCCTTTGAGCCGCGGGGAGGGCGCCTGTATCGGCGGGGCCTGGGGGAGCCTGGCTGGGGGCTGGGCTGGGAGGGGGCCTGTCTGGCAACATGTGTGTTTGTGTGCACGCATGTGTGTGCGCCGGTGTGTGCAGGAGGCAGAGAAGGCCGGGCCTCTGGGAGATTGGGGGCAGAGGGGAGTAATACTATTTCTAAGGGGCGCACAACACAGAGGCTGGCTAGCTTTGGGGGAGACACAGGGCTTGCAGAGTGTCCCTTCTCAGGGGCTTGGGCTAGGATAAGAGGACAGGCCTGGGCTCCGAGTGTCTTGAGAAGAGACAGGTCTCAGCACCCGCTGCTCAGCAGCGAGGGGGGCAGCACCGGGCAAGAATCTTCCCCTAGTCTGCAGTTGAGGGATCGGGGTGAGTCTGCCCTGGGAGCACATTATAAACGCTGAGGGCCCTCGGCCTGTTACTCCTTCCCTCAATCTTCATCCGAATTCTTTACTGCCTGGGGTGAAGGGATGCAGTGGGGGGATCCCAGCTTGGGCGAGAGGAAGAACCCCACCCCCAGCCCGACCACCTGGGAAGGCCGCAAACCACAACTCCCACAAGGCCCTGGGCCATCTGGCTCTTCTGCCAAGGGGTCTTCGGCTTCAGAGTATCATGGGAATTGTAGTCCATGACTGACCAGGATGGGAGGGGCACGCAGTGCAGAAGGCAGGTGCCTGAAGCACAGACCCCAGCCCAGCCCTGTGCCCACAGATGGATTCGCCTTGGGCCGGGCCCCTCTGGCCCCGCCCTATGCCGTGGTCCTCATTTCCTGCTCGGGCCTGTTGGCCTTCATCTTCCTCCTCCTCACCTGTCTGTGCTGCAAAAGGGGGGATGTCGGTTTCAAGGTGAGGTGCCTGAGGGGCTAACGCGTTCCACCCTCCCCAAGCCAGGTGTCCAGGGAGGTGGGGCAGCAAATCAGAGAGCTCACTCGGGCCTGAAATTGTGGCAGCGAGGCCTGGCGCCTTGGGATGTGGAACCGGGGTGGCCCCGTGGGGCGACACACTTAAGGGGAGGTGCCAGGGCGCCTCTCAGCCCTGTATTCTGCCCCTCACCTCCCTGGGCCCAGGAGTTTGAGAACCCTGAAGGGGAGGACTGCTCCGGGGAGTACACGCCCCCTGCCGAGGAGACCTCCTCCTCACAGTCCCTGCCAGACGTCTACATCCTCCCACTGGCTGAGGTTTCCCTGCCAATGCCTGCCCCGCAGCCTTCACACTCAGGTACTGCCCCACGCCCAGACCGGGGTGCTGTGGTCCGGGGGGCGGGGGCAGAGCAGATGGCCCCTAGCGTCTTCCCTTTAGGGGCCAGGAAGCTGAGCCTGGAAAGGCAGAGGTGGGAGCCCCAGGTTCATGGAAGTAGCCTACAGAGAGCCAGACAGATACCATCTTGGTGGAAGCCATTGCTTAATCCAAAAGCAGACTTGGGGATTCTTGTGGGGCAATGGGTGGTGAGATCAGCCTAGATCTCAGTCTCAGAGGCAGCCAATGGGAGGCTGCAATCAAGTCGTAGGAGCTTGGGATGCCAAAGGGAAAGAGTGATTGGATGCTGCAATGCTGTGGGTAGCCAATGAGGAGGCTGAGATCTTGTCATGGAATGTTGGAGGCAGCCAATCAAAAGAGATTGGTGTCTGCTTTGACTGGAGTTAACCACTGAGTTGGGGGGGGGGGCAGGGAGATGGCATCTGGGAGGGAAGAGAGGCTCAGGGGCCTCCCCCTCCTCCCTCTCCAGACATGACCAGCCCCCTGGGCCTTAGCCGTCAGCACCTCAGCTACCTGCAAGAGATTGGGAATGGCTGGTTCGGGAAGGTGAGTGGGGCCGGGTCAGGAGGTTGGGGGTCCATACAGACCTTGCCTGTGCTCCTGTTCTGTGTCCATCCCCACCCCTCCTCTCACCACCTCGCATCCGTCCCTCAACCCAACCCTACCCTCTCAGCGCCCTCATGCACCTCACCAGCACCCACCCGCCACCTCCCCCGCATCTGTCGGTCAGCGCCTCCCTCCTCACTCCATTGACCACTCCGCCTCGCCATCCGGCTCTCCACGCGTCCGTCCGTCTGTCCATCCTCCCATCGGTCCCTGCGTCCATCGGACTCTGGGCCCGTGAGTCTCTCACCCGTGTCTGGTGGGGTGGCGAGGTGTGAGGGAGGGGCCGGGAAGGAGCGGGGAGTCGGGGTCCCTGGGGCCAGAGCTGCAGTCATGGCCCTGTTTGACCCCATCCCGTGCCCCTTGGTCAGGTGATCCTGGGAGAGATCTTCTCTGACTACAGCCCGGCCCAGGTGGTGGTGAAGGAGCTCCGGGCCAGCGCCGGGCCGCTGGAGCAGCGCAAGTTCATCTCAGAAGCCCAGCCGTACAGGTACAGAGACCTCTCCGCGTCATGGGTTCTGGAGGCGTCCAGGTTCACAGGTCCATGCAGGTGACACTGGGGAGTGGGAAGTGCAGCCCGGGCTTGAATCTTTAGTCTGCCTCTTCCAGACTGTGCAGCTTGGGTCCAAGGGTTTCCCTCCCAGAGCGTTAGGTTTTCCTGACAAATCCTGGGGTGTGCAGTGCGGTAGAGGTGGGGTGTGCCGAGGCTGGGTTGGGCAGGTGAGCCCAGGAAGCCTGTGTGTCCCCGTGCTTGGGACAGCAGGAAGGTGGGGGAGGCCTTGGGTTAGGTGCACTGTGACGTATGAGTTTGCTGTCGGGGAAAGGGTGTGTACGCAGAGAACTCTGATCAGAACTGTTGTAAAAGTGACACAGATACTGGACTTTGTCATTCATTCCCTTGCTCCCAAATCTCCCAGGGCCCCCTGTTGCCCACAGAGAAAGTTTTTCTCTTCCTTACTGCTGAAAGCCCTTTAGCCCAAACCTGCTCTCCTGCCACTGTCCCCACTGCCCAGACACCCTCAGCTCCTCATTGGCTCTCTCCCACATCATAGCGTCCTTCCTGCCTCGACTTTTGGTTTTGCCCTTTTTTTTTTGAGACAAGGTTTGCTATGCAGTTCAGGTTGGACTTCAACTCATTTTGTAGCCCAGGCTGGCCTTGAACTCACAGTGATCCTCCTGCCTCAGCCTCATGAGTACTGGGATTACAGATGTGTACCACTGCACCTGGCTGTTTCTGCTTTTTCCACTTTTTTTTAAAAAAAATTTGAGACAGCATCTCCGTAAGTCATTAAATTGCCCAGGTTGGGCTTGAACTTGAAATCCTGCCTCAGCCTCCTGGAGTGGTGGGGTCACAGGTGAACATCTTGCCCCACCTTGTTGTCTTGCTTTTCGTCTGACTCTCCCTAGGTCTGATCTGGCAATCATAGCTATTTAGATTTCAGCTAAATAGAATGAAATTGAATTCACTCATAGCCTAGCCACACCTGCCACATTTCAGGGACCCCAGCTGTAAGTGCCCACATGTTGCACAGTGCAGGTCCAGTGCATTTCCACCTTCATAGAAAACACTGCTGGGTAGCACAGGTCTACACTGGCAGCTCAGGGTCTGTCTTGTTGCCCTTGCACAAGTGCCACTGACCCTTAGCAGACATTTCCTCAGTGAGTCACAGGCCTGAGATCAAATCCTGGCGTGAGCAGCCTCTGCAGCTGCCTGACCATGTGTAAGTCACTTTCCCTCTCTGGGGAATGCCAGGAGTTGGCAATGAAAGCGGCCGGGCTTGGCCATTAGTGTGCAGTGAGCCCAGGTCCTTTCCAGGTCTGTCATCCTAGATCTCCCAGCCCCAGCCATTCCTCAGCCACAGCACATGGCAAGTCCTTTATGAAGTTTTCACCCGGGTGGGCATGGGCATCAGGCATCCTCTCCCAGGTGGAGAAGGCCAGAGGAAAACAGCAGAGCTACTGTAAGGATACCGAGTGACCCTCGCCTTCTGCTAGGCCTTGGCAGGGAAAGAACTTTCCACACCCCCACAAAATCCCAGACCCTGCCTGGAGGGTAAAGTCCTTTGCCAACTTCTTTTGTACTGAGAATCAAACTCATGACCTCGCACTTGCCAGGAAGGCAGTGAGCCACTGAGCTATATCTCCGGCCTGACCAGATTTTATTGAGCAGCTATTTATCTACAGACTGGGGACACAGCTGGGAGCAAACTGTCCAAAAACTTCATCCCAGAGAAGGATGCCATACCTAGCAGAGGAGACACACAGATATAAACACCTTGCCAGGTGTGTCAGTTCAGCACTTTCGGAGCCTGAGGCAGGAGGAATGCAAGGTGGAGCCCAACCTGAGCAACCAAGTGTCTTAGCGAGTCCCTGTCTCAAAAAAAGCTCTGGGAAGGTAGCTCAGTGCAGAGTGACCTGAGTCACTGCACCAAAAGGAAAGTAAGGTAAATTTTCCAAAGAGAAGCTGTAAGAGGGTAAGTGCCATGGGGAAACATGGTGGTCTGTGACAGAGACAGGGACCTCTTTGGACAGGAACAGCAGCGGGGCAGGACTGACTCGGATGCCTCAGCTGTGCAAAGCAGTGGGAAGCACGTTCCAGGCAGGAGAAACAGCAAGTGCAAGTGCAAAGCTGGGAGACAGGAGATGCTGGGGGAGCCCAAGCGCCCCAGAAGTACCATGAGGATGGAGGGCAAAACTAGAGGCACACATGTTCAAATACAAAGGGCAGAGACAGCCAGGCCCGCTCACCCAGCGCCAGCTCCTCTCGGAACCCTGTGGTCCACCGAGCAGAGAAACGGAGGCAGGGAGAGGTGCACAGACACCAGGAGAGTTGGGCTCAGGATTGAAACCCACAGTGGGAGGCTGCAGGAGAGGATCAGGCCCAGCACTGGTGGGGGCATTGGAGCTTCCTGGGGAGAAGGTGCTGAAGCTGGGGGAGGGAAGACTTGCTGAGGGAGGGGCCCTCCAGAGAGCCCAGCAAGCACAGGGCATACGGAGTCTGGGGCAGAGCACAGTGGTGCCAGCCTGGGGGCAGTGACATGAAGGAGCCAGGCCTCTGTACGGCACCAGGGAGCCACAGAGGGTTGTGAAGAGGTGAGTGCAAGGAGGGTCCAACTGCAGGCCAGGACTGTGGGGAGGAGGGGACAGAGCAGGAGGGGGCAGGATGAAGGCTGGGGGTGAGGAGGCAGACAGGGTCCTTGGGGGACCATGCTGGGAAGGGGGCCCGTGGGGTGGGTAGGGCCGATCCAAGAGGGCTCACTGAGCCCAGAGCTGTTGGCACTGCAGTTTGGCTCTGCTGGGTGGTGGGGTGGGGCCTTCTCACCTCACAAGCTGCCTCCCCCCAGGAGCCTGCAGCACCCCAACGTACTCCAGTGCCTGGGCTTGTGTGTGGAGACGCTGCCTTTCCTGCTGATTATGGAGTTCTGCCAGCTGGTGAGGGACCTGCACCCCGACAACTCCTTCCTCAGGGACACCTCTGGGCTGGTGCTCCCCTTTCTGCAGCACTGACTGCACGCATGGCCCCTGAGCAAATGAGGGGGTTCTGGTATCATCCGCTTTGGGCAGACAGGCCCCCATCCTTGCTTTGGGGAGGCGCTGCTGCGCTGACCCGGGCATGCCTCCCTGCCAGGGAGACCTGAAGCGATACCTCCGGGCCCAGCGGCCCCCCGAAGGCCTGTCCCCAGAACTGCCGCCGAGAGACCTGAGGACGCTGCAGAGGATGGGCCTGGAGATCGCCCGGGGGCTGGCACACCTGCACTCGCACAACTACGTGCACAGGTGGGCAGGGGTGGGTGAGGAGCCACCCAGGCAGGAGTGGGGGAGAGGGAGGCAGAGAGAGTGTGTGGGGGGGAGGCACTGGGAGCCAGGAAAGGAGGAGGAGCCAGATGATGAGAGGCGGGGCCAGGCCTGGAGGGGAGGAGTCAGGTGTGGAAGGGGCGGGGCCAGACAGAGGGGGCGGGGCTAGGAAAGAAATGGGAGTTTATTTGAAGAGGGAGGGGTCAGGAGAGGAAGGGGCGGGGTTAGAAGAGAAGGAGGGGTTAGGTAAGGAGAGGGTTGGAGCCCGGAAAGGAAAGGGCTTCGAGGGAGGAGCAGACAGCTAGAACGGGGAGGAGTCTGTGGAAAGTGGGCGTGGTGTCCTGGGCTCATCCTTCCCGGCCTGGCGCAGCGACCTGGCTCTGCGTAACTGCCTGCTGACTTCCGACCTCACGGTGCGCATCGGAGACTATGGGCTGGCGCATAGCAACTACAAGGTGTGGCTGCCCTCTGCTGCCTAGTGGGGTGAGGTGGGGGTGAGGTGGGGAGGCCCTGGCCCACCTGACCCGTCCCCACTCCAGGAGGATTACTACCTGACCCCCGAGCGCCTGTGGATCCCGCTGCGCTGGGCGGCGCCCGAGCTCCTGGGGGAGCTGCATGGCACCTTCATGGTGGTGGACCAGAGCCGTGAGAGCAACATCTGGTGAGGCCCGCGCCCAAGGGCAGGAAAGGTCACAGATGCCTCCCATGGGGAAACTGAGGCTGGGGAGGTGCAGGACCGGCCCTGCAGCTGGCCAGGGCTGGACTGAGACCTCTGCCCTTCTGTTCCCTGTAGGTCTTTGGGGGTGACCCTGTGGGAGCTCTTTGAGTTTGGGGCACAGCCCTACCGGCACCTGTCAGATGAAGAGGTCCTTGCCTTTGTTGTCCGCCAGCAGCACGTCAAGCTGGCCCGACCTCGGCTCAAGCTGCCCTATGCAGACTACTGGTGAGGGCCAGGCCCTGACCCTGGGCCCTTGACCTCCCCACCCCAGAACCCCCTACTTCCTTTTTGTTTGTTTGTTTTACTTTTTGTCTGTTTGAGACAGTGTCTCGCTGTGCAGTTCAGGCTGGCCCTGAGGTCACTCTGTAGCCCAGATTGGCCTTGAACTTGCAGTGATCCTCCCTTCTCAGCTTCCCGAGTGCTGGGGTTATAGGCATGTGCTACCATACCCAGATTTCCCCTACTGCTTTCTATGCGACCTACAATCTATCCCACCTCTCCACACTACCCCAGGAGTAAAGAAGGGGCATCCTCACCCTCTCCGCCAGCATCTCCTACTTGGGTAGGGGAAACTGAGGCAGACAGTGGCAGAGCTGGGATCTGAAATGCAGCAACGCTAACTCCTAAGGGCCCCTGCTGCTTCCTCTGTCTGATCCCAGAACTCACAGCCATCTCCTCACTGTGTGCCTCCCTTGTCCCTCTTCCTCCGGTCGTCTGTCCCACCTCTATACGTCTGTCCGTCTCTCACTCTGGCTCTCTGTCCCCTTCTCTGGGCCTCTGTCCTGCTCACTCTGGCCTTGCTCCTGTCCCCCAGGTATGACATTCTGCAGTCCTGCTGGCGGCCCCCTGCCCAGCGCCCCTCGGCGTCTGATCTCCAACTGCAGCTCACCTACCTGCTCTCTGAGCGGCCCCCCCGGCCCCCGCCCCCACCACCCCCACCCCGAGATGGCCCCTTCCCCTGGCCCTGGCCTCCGTCACACAGTGCACCACGCCCGGGGACCCTCTCCTCGCAGTTTCCCCTTCTGGATGGTTTCCCCGGGGCAGACCCCGACGATGTGCTCACGGTCACCGAGAGCAGCCGTGGCCTCAACCTCGAGTGCCTGTGGGAGAAGGCCCGGCGTGGGGCCGGCCGTGGGGGCGGGGCACCTTCCTGGCAGCCGGCCTCAGCGCCCCCAGCACCCCACACCAACCCCTCGAACCCTTTTTACGAGGCGCTGTCCACGCCCAGTGTGCTGCCGGTCATCAGCGCCCGCAGCCCCTCTGTCAGCAGCGAGTACTACATCCGCCTCGAGGAGCACGGCTCCCCGCCCGAGCCCCTCTTCCCCAACGACTGGGACCCCCTGGACCCAGGCGTGCCTGCTGCTCAAGCCCCCCAGGCCCCTTCCGAGGTCCCCCAGCTAGTGTCCGAGACCTGGGCCTCCCCCCTCTTCCCTGCGCCCCGGCCCTTCGCGGCTCAGTCCTCTGCATCCGGCAGCTTCCTGCTGAGTGGCTGGGACCCCGAGGGCCGGGGCGCTGGGGAGACCCTGGCAGGAGACCCCGCCGAGGTTCTGGGGGAGCGGGGGGCCGCCCCTTGGGCCGAGGAGGAGGAGGAGGAGGAGGAGGGCAGCTCCCCAGGGGGGGACAGCAGCAGCCTGGGGGTTGGCCCGAGCCGCCGGGGCGCCCTGCCCTGTCCCCTGTGCAGCCGCGAGGGGCCCTGCTCCTGCCTGCCGCTGGAGCGTGGAGATGCTGTGGCCGGCTGGGGGGGCCACCCTGCCCTTGGGTGTCCTCACCCCCCAGAGGACGACTCATCCCTGCGGGCCGAGCGGGGCTCCCTGGCCGACCTGCCCCTGGCCCCCCCCGCGGCAGCCCCCCCCGAGTTTTTGGACCCCCTCATGGGGGCCGCAGCACCCCAGTACCCCGGGCGGGGGCCACCTCCCGCTCCACCGCCCCCACCACCACCTCCCCGGGCGCCCTCAGAACCGGCCGCGACTCCCGACCCTCCGTCGGCCGTGGCCAGTCCAGGCTCAGGCCTGTCGTCTCCGGGCCCCAAGCCGGGAGACAGCGGCTACGAGACCGAGACCCCTTTTTCCCCCGAGGGAGCCTTCCCAGGTGGGGAGGCAGCCGAGGAGGAAGGGGTCCCTCGGCCGCGGGCTCCCCCCGAGCCACCCGACCCAGGAGCGCCCCGGCCACCCCCAGACCCGGGTCCCCTCCCACTCCCAGGGACCCAAGAGAAGCCAACCTTCGTAGTTCAAGTGAGCACCGAGCAGCTGCTGATGTCACTGCGGGAGGATGTGACAAGGAACCTCCTAGGAGACAAGGGGGCGACACCCCGGGAAACAGGACCCAGGAAGTCGGGGAGAGGCCCCGGGAACAGAGAGAAAGTCCTGGGCCTGAACAGGGACCTGCCGGTCCTGGGCGGCGGGAAGAAAGCCCCAAGCCTAAGCCTTCCCGTGAACGGGGTGACAGTGCTGGGGAGCGGGGCCCAGAGAGCCCCAGACATCGAGGAGAGGCCTGCGGAGAACGGGGGCCTGGGGTCCCCAGAGAGAGAAGCGAAAGTGCTGGCGAATGGGGAGCTGACGCCACCAAGGAGGGAGAAGGCTCTGGAGAATGGGGAGCTGAGGTCCCCAGAGGCCGGGGGGAAGGTGCTGGCGAATGGGGGGCCGATGCCGCCCGAGATCGAGGAGAGGGTCTCAGAGAATGGGCTCCTGAGGTTCCCCAGGAGCACGGAGCGGCCGACAGAGACTGGGCCTTGGAGAGCCCCAGGGCCCCGGGAGAAGACGTCCGAGAGTGGGGGGCCAGCCCCCGAGAGCCCGCTGGAGAGAGCCCCTGCGTCCAGCGAGGTAGCCCCGCCCCAGAACGGCTTGGAGACAGCCCCTGGCCCCCTTGGCCAGGCCCCCAAGAGCGGGACACTGGACCCCGGGACGGAGAGGAGAGCCCACGAGACTGGGGGGGTGCCGAGAGCCCCCGGGGCTGGGAGGCCGGACCTCGGGAGTGGGGGCCGAGCCCCAGTGGGCATGGGGATGGCCCCCGGCGGCGGCCCCGGAAGCGGCGTGGACGCAAAGGCCGGATGGGTAGACAGCACGAGGCCACAGCCATTGCCACCGCTGCCACCTCCGGAAGCCCAGCCGAGGAAGCCAGAGCCAGTGCCCCCGAGAGTCAGGCCGGAGGTGGCCTCCGAGGGAGAGCCCGGGGTCCCGGACAGCAGGGCCGGCGGAGACACGGCACCCAGCGGAGACGGGGACCTCTCCAAGCCCGAGAGGAAGGGCCCCGAGATGCCACGACTGTTCTTGGACTTGGGACCCCCGCAGGGGAACAGCGAGCAGATCAAAGGTGAGGCTTGGGGAGGTGGGGACTGGTGCCTTCTGGGGTGGTTGCAGCAGTGAGGACGCCAAACCTGGGCACAGACCCTGGCTCCTTCCCTTCCCTGCTCTGCAGCATTGGGCAGACATGCCTGCTGCTCTGTGACTCAGTTTCCTTGACTGCCAAGAACAAGTGACAGTTGAGGATGGCTGTGAGGCTGACTTTGGGCCTAAGGCTGAGCCTCCGCCAGGAGCTGCTGTTACTGACACAATCTATCTAGACCAGGGGTCCTGGAGGCAGACACCAGATGGTACCAGGAAAGGGTGAAGTAGACTGAGGAAGAGAGATGGAGACAGGGGAGAAAAGGCCTTCTCTATAGGTGGTGGCTGAGGCCTGGGAACCCCACCCAGAGTTGCCAAGTGTGCCGCTTTTCCTTTTGAAACCAGAGCTCTGGTTCCAGCCAATTCCAAGGAAGCCCAGGTGTGTGTGAGGCGGGTAGGCTGCTGGCTTGCAGTCTCCACTTTAAACTCTCCAGAGAGCCAGGGTGTCTGCCCAGCATGGCACGCTGCCAGCAGCACAGTGTTGAGGGTGCTGGGGGGCTTTGCTCCAGAGCAGTGCTCCAAGCTCCAAGAGTAGATAAATGGAGAGGAAGGGTAAACAGCCCTGTATGGGAGGAAGCCTGACTTCCTTAAACATCTGTGTGACAGTTACCAGTGCTGGTGACCTCCCAGCCATGCTGAGTCTCCACTGACCGGTGGGGCAAACACCTCGGGCATTAAGGGCCAGGACACAGGCTGCGACAGGCCTCGGGAATTTATTGGGGAGTTTATGACCAGCTCTGTTTGAAGATGGGGCCCAGCATGATCATGTTAGTTGATGAGGATCCATCAGGTTGGGGCTGCTGGGGAGAAAAAGCTGGGAATGGCTTTTTTCCACCCAGATAATTCCTAGTCATTGCCTGACCTAAGTTTCCCCTTCCCTGGGGAGCCAGCCTGGCTTCTGAAAGCTGTCATCCTGTCCTATGTCCTGGCTCTGTGGGGACCCTCTCTATGGTACATCTTGGATCGTATCATCTGAGGTGCTCAGTCAGGGAAGGTCTCAACAGGAAGGGGACTTCTGAGAGAAGTGAAGGAGAGGAGGTGTGATCCAGGGGTCACCTGGGGCAGTGGTGTTGCAGGGAGAGGGCACCGAGATGGACACTAGTTTTTTGTTTGTTTTTCTTTTTTTCTTTTTGAGACAAGGTCTCGCTATGCAGTTCAGGCTGGCCTTGGGCTCACTTTGTATACAGCCCAGGCTGGTCTTGAACTCGCAACGATTCTCTTGCCTCAGCCTCCCGAGTGCTGGGATGACAGATGTGCGCCCCCATGCCCGGCCTGGACACTCATCTGGGGTGTTCATAGCCATCCTTCTCCTTGCCCTCCTCTCATCCTGTCTTTACCAGTGAGAACCAGGCTCAAAGGTGGACCTGCTTATCCAGGGACACAGCAAGGGAAGACAGGTTTTGGCTGGAAGATAGTTATCCCCCTCCAGGGATATGAAATCCTTTGCTCCCTGTAGGCTGAGACTGGGGAGCTAGGGCAGAGTAGGGGTTTGGAGATGGTTAGACGCTACCACTTTGGCCAGCAAGGGCCAGGAAGGGGAAATACTTGGCAAGGGTCACACAGCAGGGAATGTCCCACATGAACCCCACAGATCTGAGTACTTCCACTGTTCCGGGACGCGGCGGGGCCAGAGTGCTGTGTCTGCCCTGCTGGCAAGGCCCAGAGCCCGAGGACAAGCAGGACTTGAGCCAGAAAAGGGAACAGCATTGCAGAGGCTCAGAGGATATGGCCGGATGAAGGCCAGGCCAGAATGGGGTGGGGACAGAGACAGCGGCCAGCCAGATGGGCGGCCAGTCTGCTGGGCTGCGGGAGAAGCCGGCCTCTAGGCCCTGGGTCCTGCGGCACCGTGGGGGAAAGAGCACTGGAGTGGGACGCATGGAGGGCCTGCCTCAGTTTCCCCGACGGCTCACGCTCTCTCCCCCGCAGCCAAGCTCTCGCGCCTGTCGTTGGCGCTGCCGCCGCTCACGCTCTCGCCCTTCCCGGGCCCGGGCCCGCGGCGGCCCCCATGGGAGGGCGTGGACGCCGGGGCGGCTGGCGGGGAGGCCGGCGGGGCGGGGTCGTCGGGGCCAGCGGAGGAGGACGGGGAGGACGAGGACGAGGACGAGGAGGAGGACGAGGCGGCGGGCGTGGCGGCGGGGCCGCGGGGCCCCGAGAGGATGCGGGCAGCCCCGGTGCCCGTCGTGGTGAGCAGCGCCGACGCGGACGCGGCCCGCCCGCTGCGGGGGCTGCTCAAGTCTCCGCGCGGGGCCGACGAGCCCGAGGACAGCGAGCTGGAGAGGAAGCGCAAGATGGTCTCCTTCCACGGGGACGTGACCGTCTACCTCTTCGACCAGGTGGGTGTGGCAGGCGCGGGGCGATCACGGGGAGGTGATGGCAAGGGGTCCTGGTGCAAGAGAACAGTCCGGGGTCTGGGAAGCGAGCGTGTGCCTCCCTGTGGGTGGGGCCGGTTAGGTCACGCCCCTGTGGGCAGGGCACAGAGAGGTCCCGCCCTGCAGGGGGGGTCTGAGGGAGCTTTCCCTGGATGGGGGCAGAGCTCTGGTGGAGGCCGCGCCTTAAAGGGCGGGGCCCAAAGGGAAGCCTTCTCCAGGATGAGGCGGGGCCTGGAGGCAGGCCACACTTCAAATGGGGAGGAGCTTGGACGGAAGCTTAGCCTAGAAACACCGGATGAGACCCGGGGAGGGGCCGAGCCTAGAGCCTGGAGCAAGAGTGGCAACTTGAGTGGTGGCGGGGGCCTGTGCGGTGGTGGGGTTCTGCAGAGAGGAGAGGCCTGCAGCATGTGGGTGGATCTGAAAGGAAAGGGAGGTAGTGGTTAAGTAGCAGAGCCTGGAGAGCCTAGAGAAAAAGGCATGGCCTGATTGTGGGGCGGAGCCTAGTGCAATTTGGGGCGGAGTTTGTGGGGTCGGACCCCCTAATGGCTTTAGGGACTGTCGAGTGAATCTTACCCAAGAAGGGTTTAAGCATCATGGCAGGTAGTATTAAGAAATTTAACCACTCGGGGGCCGGGGATATAGCTCAGCAGCACAGCGCCTGTCTGGCAAGCACAAGGTCGTGAGTTCGATTCCTGGTACCTAAAAGAAAAAAAGAAATTTAACCACTCGGGAAGTTGAGGAAGGGAAGGTCGCTTGTGTCCAGGAATTCGAGGCCAGGCTGGGCAGTACAACGAGATCCCATCTCAAAAAATGAAAACAAAAACAAGGTGGAACTAACTAATGACGGGCTGAGTTAAGTGTAGTTGGAAGTCCGTCGTGGTTGTGCACGCCTGTAATCCCAGCAAGTGGGAGGCTGAGGCAGGAGGATCGCAAAGCCCAGCCTCGGCAATTTAGCGAGACCCAGTCTCAAGAGGAGCTGGGGGATAGTGTTGAAGAGAGAAAGGGAGGGCGAGATGGTGCTTGTGGACCGGTGCTGTCTAGATAAACCTGGCAGGGTGAAGAACTGGGTCTCAGGCTGGGGCCAGGGCCATGAGGGCGGGGCCCCTCTGAAGGCGGGGTGTGCGGAGGCTGGCGAAGGATCTGGAGGGTCATGCAGCAGGTGGCCCAGGTCCAGAGGCCGCCAGCTCCGAAGGGGTTGGGCAGGGCCCGCAGCCAGGTGAGGAGCGGGCCGGGGAGGCGAAGGCGGCCGGGGTCTGCAGGGCAGGTGCCGAGCCGCGGCCTCCTCTCCGCGGTTGTTCCTCGGATGCCAAGGGCCCAGGAGCGCCCGCGGGATGGGATGGGCGCGAGCGGGGGAGGCGGGGCGCGGGGTGCGAGGATTTGTGCCCTCGCGAGTCCCCTCATCTGCCTCCGCAGGAGACACCAACCAACGCGCTGAGCGTCCAGGGCCCCCCCGAGGGGGACACGGACCCATCAACACCCCCAGCGCCCCCGACGCCTCCCCACCCCGCCACCCCCGGAGATGGGTTTCCCAGCAACGACAGCGGCTTTGGTGAGGGGCGGCGCCTCCGCCGCGGGCGGGGGCGGGGCCGGGGTGGGCGTGCCCTCTGGGCGGTGGTTCTTGGGGGCTGGGCCTCCGGGTGGGCGGGGCCGAAGCCTGGCCTTGATCTTCTGAAGGTACGGCTCTCTCCCCCAGGAGGCAGTTTCGAGTGGGCGGAGGATTTCCCCCTCCTCCCCCCGCCAGGGCCCCCCCTGTGCTTCTCCCGCTTCTCCGTCTCGCCTGCGCTGGAGACCCCGGGGCCCCCCGCCCGGGCCCCCGACGCCCGGCCCGCAGGTACGCTGGTGCCTCCCCTCTGATCCACGTCCCGTGTGTGTGTCCCAGAATTTCCCTGCGCTCTTACTTAGCCTTTTCCCCCAGCATCCGAGTCACCACTGACGCCCTCTCCCCAGCCTCAGTTTCCCCTCCTGTAAGGATCATACACACTCTGTACCATTTCTGGGCTCGAGCCTGGCAGATTCGTTCGTGGGGGCGCGGGGATCTGGCGGATAATTGGAGAGGACATAGCCACCAGCGAGTCCCACGACGGCCGGGACAGCACGCCGCGGACTAGCAGGCCGTGTGCTGGCCACACTCGGGCGGTCTGAACCTCACGGTGGGCTCAGGGGACTCCGTTTCACCAGAGAGAAAGGGGCCTAGAGAGGAGTGAGGACCCTGCAGGCCCCGTAGTCTCTCCCACGCCGCTCCCTTTGGCTCTGGCGCTCCGCGTGCTGCCGACCCACCTTGGCAGACAGTCAGGGCCTTCTTAGTGCGGACTGCCGGTCCCGGGGTCCGCCGCCGCCGGGAGGCCTGGAGGGCTGGACTGGGCTCTCTGCTGCCCTCTGCTGTCCCTGCGGAGGACACCTAGGCACACAGGGTTCCCGGAGAAGAGCTGGGCAGGTAGAATCGCAACTGGCCCTTACCATGGAGGATTCCATCTCTGCTTCCCCAAATGTCGTCTGGGTCCAGGTATTGACCTCCCATTGGTGTGTGACCTGGGGCAAGGCACTCTCCCTCTGTACTTTAGTTTCCTCACCTTTAGACTGAGGTTGAGTAATCCTACCGAGTGTGCAGCTCGGGGCCTGGCCATGTACCAGAGCCCGGGTGGGTGTTTGTTTAGTGACCGGTGTGCCGGGCCCTGCCTGCCTCTGCCTCCGCTGACCACAGAGCGTCACTACATGAGAGAGAACACAGGGCTGCCGGGAAAGCGGATGGCGAGAGGAAAGCCCTCCGTCTCCCTGGTGGCAGCATCACCTGGCCAGGGACTTGTTACATGAGTGAAGGGGAGGGGTTGGCATGCTGGCAGAGAGTGGCTTACACGAGGGCGCTGAGGGGCAGGAGGCCGGGTGGCCACAGGCGAGGGGCTGACTTTGTCCTGGGTACTAGGGGCATGGAGGGCTGTATGCAGGGCAGGGCCCTGGCACCACACAGGGCTGAGGAAGGGAGAGCGGAAGCTGGGTGGCTGGGAGAGGCAGGGGACAGGGCGGAGGGACAGGGCTGGGGTTGACTCTTGGCTGTGTCCCCAGACTCACCCCAAATGCCACTGCTCCCTGACACCCCATCAGGGCCCCTGTGAAAGCCAGGTGGGGTGGGTCCAGGACGTGGGTAAGTGGTGAGTCAGGGCTGAGGCAGGCAGGGCAGCCTGTGAGGATGACCTTGCTTTCAGTCACCGGGAGCCGAGGCCGAGTGCCTGGTCCTGCGGAACCCCAAATCCCTGTGCTTACTCGGCCGGTGGGTGCAGGGAGCCCCGCCTCCGTGTGCCAGGCTGTGGCAGCAGGCCGCGCTGTGCCCAGCCGAGTGACTCGGACACCAGGTGTCCCTGCAGCCCCCCCACTCCTTTGAAAAGAAGCCCCTGCTTCCCCTTGAGGCTCGGTCAGGGACAGAGGACCGCAGGCCTCAGTGGGCTTCCTTACATCCAGGGGGCAGGCAGGCAGGGAGCACGTCCCAATGAGGGGGCCACCCCAGAGTGACCCGCACTTCCCGCGGGCCAGGGCCCTCTGTGACGGGGCCACCGGGGAAGTCTCTGCCAAGAGCACAGCGCAGCGGGGCGCTGAGCTGCGCGGGCAGCGGGCACGGTGCCTGCCAGGGCGCCGAGGGCGGCTGTGGCCGGAGGAGGCCGCGAGGACCGAGGGGCGGAAGGCTGGCCAGGGTGGGGCGCCTGCTGGGCCTCGCAGGCCACAGCCTAACTTTGGCGCAGAGCCACCGGAAGCCGGTGTCCTGTGCCCCCATAATCATGGGTCTCTCCACTCTCTCCATCCTCAGGCCCCGTGGAGAACTGACTCCCCAAAGACCCGACCCCCCCGCACCCCCAGAAGAGGGGCTGAGAGTAGAATCCTCTGTGGACGACAGAGCCACTGCCACCACTGCAGACGCCGCCGCCTCCGGGGAGGCTCCCGAGGCTGGGCCCTCCCCCTCCCCCACCACGTGCCAAACGGGAGGCCCCGGCCCCCCGCCCCCCAGCCCCCCGGACGGCTCCCCAGACCCCCCAGACCCCCTCGGTGCCAAATGAGGCAGGAAGCCCCTCGCCCCTCGCTGGAGAGCCGCCTTTCTCAGAACTGAACTGAACTCTTTGGGCCTGGAGCCCTGGGCACAGTGGAGGCCCCTCCTCACCCACTCCCGCCCCGCGCACGCGCGTGCGCGCAGGAGCTGCAGGCTTCGGGGACCTGGACCCCATCTCCGTCTCCCCTGCCCTCCCCAGCCCAGCCCCTGGAGGGGCCTTTGGTTCAACCTTCGCGTGGCATTTTCACATTATTTAAAAAAGACAAAAACAACTTTTTGGAGGAACACGGAGCCTGTGTGTGTTTCGGGAGGACAGAGGGAGAAGACACTGTCTGAGAGGCTCCTTGGGCCGTGGTGGGGGAGCCTCTCCTGATCCTGGTCCTTGCTCTGGTTCCGGAGTTCAAGACTCCCAGCTTCTGCCAGCACTCGGGAGGCTGAGGCAGGAGAACTGCCAAGAGTTTGGGGGCAACCTGGGCTACATAGTGAGACCCTGTCTCAAAAAAACAAGACTCCCAACTCCAGCAGCAGCCTCAGCTGACCAGGAGGCCATGAGGAACGGTGAGGGTGGGCAACTTGGGTAGCTGTGGTGGCAGCCGTGTCCTCAGGTGGCTACAGGCTGCCCCAGGGCCGAGGCCGGGTGATGGGTATCAGAAATGACCTGCCAATGCCCATATTGGACCATGAGTGTCACAGACCTCGGACTGCCCCTGCCTGTCCTGTCGAGGTTGGCATCCCTGTGGGCGCACTGCCTCAGTTTACCCACTTTCCCGTGTGACTCCTGCCTGACACCTTCATCTCTTGACTTCAGCCTAGCCTCACCTCTGTGTAAATTCCTTGTTCTAGCCTGTACTCCTGAGCTACTCTGGTTTTGGTCCCCAACCTGGTGTTCGCTGTCCATCTGGGGCTTCTCGCTCCCTTCCTTTCTGCCTTGAGCTTTCTAGGTCTGTCCCCTGGTTTCTGCCTGTACCTCTTTCCCTATATTGGCACCTACACATCTTTTGGGCCTGGCTGTCCCATCACCTGGGACCAGATGCACTGGCACATTAGGGACGGTTGGATGGCGGAGGAGGAAGGGGCAAAGGGACCTCTGAGACTAGGAGATAAGGTGCTGAGGGCAATATGGTCACAAGTCTCCAGCAACTGGGAGAGGGAGAGAAGGGTTTTGCCTCTTCATGCAGTCACTGCTGGTGCACACAGTGGCACTTGACATAATCCTGGGTGTCCCTGCCCAGGGAGTACAGGAAGTGAGCTGGAATGGCTCAGGTTCTGGATCAGGACCTGAGGAGACTGCACCCCTGGCTGAAGGGTGCCTGAGGGAGGATGTACGCATTACTTCACTGGAGCTAGTAATGGTAACAAAACCCCTGAAATGTGTCTTGAAGCACAGAAATGCAGGGCCTCAGCTCTGCAGGTTCGAAGGTCCGAACGAGCACCAGCGAAGTGGTTTTGCTCTGTGGACTCCAGTGTGCTCCCTGCTTTCCCCACCCTGGCTCCCGACACTTTGCTGGTGATCCTTGGTGGTCCTGGACTTCCAACACTTCACTCACGTCTGCCTTCGTCTCCAAGGACTTTTGTGTTTTATAAGGACAAGTCTATAATGGATTAAGACCCGTACTGACTTCATGTCAACCAAACATTTTTGCAATAACACTTATTTCCAAGTAAGACTGCATTCTGAGCAGAGGCTGGTGGGCACAACACGGGAGTCGGAAGACAGAATCCTGGGGCCCGGGGAGGAGGAACTGGAGCCGACTCAGTTCTGTGGAGATGGGTCAAGGCAGAAGCCAAAATACTCCCCCCAGAGCACTGCAGGCAGCGGAATTCCCACTCAGGCGGTGCTCCTGTTCCTAAGTGTTTGACCTGGGTCCGATCCTCCCTGCTGCCCTTCATGCCACCCCCAGCCCTGCTGTTGCTTGCAGCCCGCTGGGAGTTTGGGTCTGAGGCCGTGAGGGGTGGACCGCCCTCTGCACAAGGGCAGCAGTCACCATGCTCCTGGGGAGCTGAGACTAGCACCCAAGCTGCCACTTGGGGTCCTCACCCCCCCACACACTCCATGGAACTCAGCAATTTGTGGTTATGTCCAGACTCGGCACAGCACTATTAACTCCCGGCAGGGTTTGGGGCGCCTGAGGCATGCCGGGAGCTGAGTCTCCCTGGAGACCTACGTGGCCTCAGAGGCGCAATCTACCAAGCAGGAAACCCACGCCCCTGGGAACCCACCAGCCCATCTTTGAGGACACCACAGCAGGGCCCAAGGTCAGGGCCACTCTCGGGCCCAGAGCTCTGCCACCCAACAGTCTCATCTTTAAAGTAGCAGGGCTCACATTTCAGACACTGCCATGTTCCCAGGATTAACAGGAAAGGCTGCCCCTTGGCATGACCCCACAGGGGGCTCAGCGTGGTGGTGAGGCCTAGTTCCAAGGCACTGGTCTGCAGTGCTGGACCTGCCCCTCGAACCAGGTGCCCTCTGTGCCTGATGTGTCCTTTCCAGGGGACACCGCCCAGTGCAAGCTGCTGACCTGGAGCCTGTTCCCCAGGGTGCACCAAGAGCAGACGCTGGACGCCGGACCCTGCCTTCCAAACACAGTCCCCTGGATCAGACAGCCCTGCAGACCAACTCCTGCCTGTTAAACTCCTCCAGATGTGACCTGTTCTGGAGCCATGGGCTGCCCAGGGGCTGTGACTGGACCAGCTTCTGACCCTTCTCAAATGCTAAGAGCTGAGCGCCTCAGTTTGGCCAACCCCAAGAAACAAGGGGGTCTGTAGGCTTGAATGGTTAAATAATTAATAAGATTACCAACAGCATGTTAATTACAAATAAGGAGGAGCTGGCGGGAGGTGGTGCATTTCCAAATGGAGGATTAGGATCCACAGCCCCAGGGCCCAGGGGTCCGGCCACCCGGGCGGGGCAGCTCCATAATAAATAGAACGGGGCAGGGGTCAGGGCTGCTCCTGCTTCTTCTTGACAGAAATCCTCTTCTTCCTCGCGGCCAGCATCTCATAGAAGGGGTCCACGCTCACAGCAGCCCTGCAGAGGAGAGATCTCAGAAGGGGGCCAGGGGGCCAGGCCCAGCCCCCTCCCCTGACCCGGGACAGGAGGAGCCTGGGCTCACTGAATGGACTTGATCCACTCATCCTTCTCCTCCTGCGTGGGGGCGGAGATCCGGTACACCATGTGGTTCCCCTCCACCACCCGGCCGTCTGCTTCCGTTTTGCAGGCTTTGATGAGCTGCCCCTTGTTGTTGGGGATGTAAAGTTCAAAGCAGTTCTGAGGAGACACAGGCAGAGAGACAGTCGGTTATGAGCCAGCCCCGGCGCCAGGCTGGGGCCCCCGTGGGCAGGCTGAGGACAAAGCACATCTTACTGGCTTCCGGGGGTCGTCCACTTCTCGGATGCTCAGGTTTTCCAGGGGGATGATTCCTCGGGGCTCCTTGTCCTGAAGAAGCGAGATGGACAGAATGTCGATGTCTCAATCTTTTACCCTGGCCCCTCGGCCCTCAGACCCGGCCCTGCCTGCCCCTCACCGTTGTGTACTCGAAGTAGTAGAGGCAGTTGTCAGTGAGGATGAACCAGCGCCGCTTCCACGTCTTCACCCGGCCCCCTGAAAGGGAAGGGGTGGGAGGGGGCCTGGGCTCAACAGGGGGCAGGGTCTCTGGGAGGGGGAGGGGAGGCGGAGTGGAGCAGGAAGGCGGGACTCAGGCCTAGGACAAAGGCAGCGCACGCACACGGGAAGAGATACAAGCAGGGACAGGCACGTTTGGGCCCAGGAGCGAGTCCACCCCCAGCCTGGGGCTTGAGCTTTGGAGGCCCATCTGTCACTCAGGCCCACAAGGAGCCCTGCTGTGGCCGAGGCCAGGGTAGCCCCCTGCCAGTGTGCAGCTCGGGGGCAGGGCGAGGCCGCGGGCACCTACCTCCTGGGGCAGACAGCGAGAAAGCAGCAGGACCAGGTGCAGGAGAGGGAAGGCGGAAGGTGGGAGCCCCCAGAGCCACGGCAGCAGAGACAGGGTGGGCGAGGGAGAATGTGCAGAGGCGGCACAGACAGACAAGACAGACAGAGGCACGCGAAGAGGGAGGGAGGGAGGGTAGGAGGGAGAGAGAGGAAGAAACAGTTACAGCCACGCGGGGCAGGAATGGCCACAGCCTCTCCTGCCAGGGGAGGGCAGGGGGCCTGAGCCCCATGGAGGCCGTGAGCACCCCCTCGCCACCGGCCTCAGCTGCCACCCCCAGCACACATCCTCAGCCAGGAGGCTCCTCTGTGGGCCACAGGGAACACGTCCCCCCCAGAAGCACATCTTAGCTCTCGGCTCCCACAGAGCAGCTGTGTGACCTGAGGACACTCGCTTGCCCTCTCTGGACTCCAACCTGGGGCCCATCTGGGCTGCCCCACCCTGCAGAATGATGGCCCACTTCTGGCTTCCCTGTGGCCCAGAGGGACAAAAGGCGACATCTAACAATCATCACAGGCTGCCTTTGAGTACACCAAGGCAGTTTGTCCTTTCTAAGGGCCACTGAGGGAACTACGTGCTTTGGTCAGAGACCTGTACTGCGGCTGTGGGTGGGGGCTGTGCCTGTTTCCGCAGCTGGGAAAGTGAGGACAGCTCTGGGGCACTGGTTTGTGGTGACATGGCCTTGCTGCCTCTCTGAGGCTCACAAGTAGGGCAGTATTAGTGCTAGAAGCCACAGCCCCCCAAGCAGGCACCCTGCGTGTGCAGGGGTGCTGGCCAGTGTGCCGCGGGGTCTGTGTAGGCACTGGGGTGGAACCTAGCGCCTCACATGGGGCTAGAGCCCAGAGGAATGGGGCTGGGCCCCTGGGGTTCTCAGAGGGCCCAGGGGACTGTCATGTACAGCTAATGCTGAAGAGGACTCTACACCTTGTGATGACTGCTACATCCTGTGACCCACGCTGACTGACCAGGAATCTGCCGGTGCCACAAGGGAAGCAGCCCTCGCCCAAGCCAGGGACTCACTCATCTCCACTGCCCAGGCTGCCCCCGTGGCCAGCAGCACATCTAGCCAGGAGGGGAGCCCCCACGGGGCCCGGACAGCTGTCCTTGCTCGCGCTGGCTCTCCTGCCTGGGACTGACATTTTGGAGATAGGAAGATGATGGGACAGCCACTGTGCTGCTCTAAGGGACTGGACATGGCCAGCAGATGGGGACCACAGAGCCCTGCACAGCCTACTTCCCTGGCCCCTGGGCACCATCCCCTTGAGCTGGGTTTCTGTTAATGCAGGGGAGACTGTGCCAAGGGGACAGCGTCACCCATAGGTGGACTAAGCTATCTGCAGTGTTCTTGGTGCTAAGTTCAGGGCCTGGTACATTGAGAGGTCCGCAGGCCCTGGGCTGGGGTCAGCACTTGGGCCCAAGCTTGCTATGAGCCCCATGTTTGGATGTGGAAACAGGTTTGGAGGTCAAACCCCTCTGTTCTGGTCGCACAGCAGGCATGTGCGAAGAGAAGTCCTGAGCCCAGCTTACTAGCGCCCCCTGCAGGGCAGCCTGAGGGGTCAGGCGGGGCCGTACCCAGCTTAAGGAGCCAGCCCTCCCGGTCAGGGTTGAAGAAGGTGTGGGTCAGGTCGTTCCCATCGTCCTCGGGTATCTTGAAGGGCTCATTCCGGATGCTGTCGTAGAGGTTCTGAGGAGCAAAGGCCAGGTCAGTGATCCAGGCCCTGCGCACCACCCCCAGGGGGGTAGGGATGCTGAGACTGTGGTGGGGGGCAGGCTGGAGGTAGGGGCCAGGGGTGAGAAGTGCAGGCCTTGCATGGAGAAAGGAGGGAAAAGGACAGGCGAAGGGTCTGCCAAGTTCTCTGGGGCTGGACAGAGAATGGCACAGATCAAGACTGGCAGAGCCAGAGAAGAGAAAAAATGCAGACCAAGGACTGGACCCAGAGAGGGAGAGAGAGAGAAAACGCATGCTGCCGGGCAGGGCAGGGCAGGGCAGCACTGGGGCACCCAGGGGTACACAGGGGCCAGGAACATGGGCCTGACCCTGAGCAGCTCCTCAGGCAGGTCCCCGCCCTCGTTGATGCCCCGGTTCATGGCCACAAAACGCTCCAGGCCGGGCTTGTCCCTGACATTGGGGTTGTGCAGGCTGGTGTTCAGCATGATCACGGCGAAGGACAGCACGTAGCACGTGTCTACACGGGACAGGACGGGTGACGGCCCAGACGTGAGCCATAGGCCTCCTCCCTCAGACCAGGCAGCCAGGCCCAGCCGCCTCCCTAAGACCCGAGTACAGGCCCCGGTCTTCCACCTCAGGACTCAGGAGTTGGGCCCTCACCTGTGGACTGGAAAACTCCGGGGTTGCACAGGCAGTATCGCTGAGCAAAGGCCTCCATCATCCGGTCAATTTTCTGGGCCTCTCCAGGGAGGCGAAAACTCCACAGAAATTGCCTGGTTTGAGGAGGGACGGGGTGTGACGTCAGGGCCTGAAGGCCTATGCACACTTGGTCTCTCTGCTAGGAACTGGCCCTGAGGAAGCCCAAGCTTCTGTGCTTAGCAGCTGCTTGAGGTGTGGCCTCACAACCCACCCTGATATTTGAGCACTACCCAGGGGACTTCTCTACAGAAACAGCCTCTTTTCCCTGAAGGCTGCCTAACAGGTCTGGTGGTTGCCACAGGAGGGGGGTGTCCAGGGAGCATTACCAACACCAAGGCCAGCACCAATTCGAGACAGAGAAAGCAGACTTTCCAGTTCCGTGTCGGCACCTCCATCCAGTTATGCCTGAAGGAGGCCCCCTCCGTGGATGAGCACCACACCAGACTGCCAACACCTCAGTTTTGCATCTACTTTTGCTCGCATCTGTTTGTTTTGAGCAGCGATGATCCCTCCCAACTAAGCACACGCTCCTGCCTTCCAAGCCACCCCCTCACCTGAGAGCCTGCACCAGATTGAGGTCCGTGAACTCGTGCAGATCCACAAAAGCATGGAGCACTGCCAGGTTCAGCTCCTCCCTGGGAGGAGAGGGTAAGCACAGTCACACGGGGTCTAGGAGCAGCGGCTGGGCGTCCCCTGCAGAAGGCGCAGCCTGTGGTAGGCCTGGCCCTGGCATGGGGTGCTGGGAGTTGGCTTTCGCCAGAGGGGCGCCTTGAGAGCCCTGCTCTGTCCGATCTTTCCACAGGGAGAGAAGAGTGATAACACATGCAGGCCACCTACCTCAAGCAGGCCCTGTGTGTTCTACCAGTCCACACGCCCCCTAAGGACCCCAGACGTCCGTGGAGAGCCCCACTTCCCCGATATCAGCCACAAGCCCCTGACGCCTAGGGGTCCACGGGGCCCAACTTCCTGCACCGCTTCAGTCCCCGCACCACCCGGCACCCGTGTGCAGTCCCCAGGCTGCCACACTTTCCCCACTGCCACCAGACATAAGCAGTGACCCCCGCCTCCCAGACACCCACTGGAGGCCTCGCATCCACAGCGCTCTCTACTGTGGGCTCCATGACAGGCCTGTCACGTGGGGCAGCGCCTCCCACCCACAGGCTGTGGGGGTCGGGCAGGGCCTCACCTCTCCCCCAGGTAGTCCCCGATGGCGGTCTTGTTCAGCCCCTCGCCCTTGTACAGGAAGCGGGCGATCTCCTCAGGCGTGTTCTGCAGCAGCTCGTTGTCCACCAAAAACTGGATGCCCTGGTGGGGAGAGAGCTCAGCTCAAGACGCCACGAAGTCCCGGCTCCCTCACCTCCCTGTGAACCTGCACATCTAAGCCCACCCCAACCTCAATAGGGGCTCAACATCTGTTGAATGACTGAACATACTGTAACTGCTACAAACATGGATAAAGAGAGATGCCAGCAGCACCACACCCTGTCGAAGGCTGCAAGAATGAAGTCCCGGTGTGTCCAGCTCCCTCCCTGGTTCTGCCTGTGCAGAGCTGAGTGCACCATCACGGCTGTGGCACCTATGTCTAGAGGTGCCTTACTCTGAGAGTAAGGTCTGATTCTCTTCTAGGTCCCCAGCACTACCTTTGGGAGGCCTCAACCAATTGATGTGAAGTGAACAAATTTATTTCCTTTGCTGGGCCTGGTGTCGGCAATCTGTAATTCTTAGCACTTGGGAGTCTGAGGCAGGAGGATCATTGTGAATGTGAGGCTAGCCTAAGCTACAAAGTGCGTTCAAGGCCAGCCCGAACCCCATACTGTAGAAATGTTTCCCTCCACCTAGTGAACACCTACCCATCCTTCAAACTTGATCGAACGCCTCCTCCTCAGGTAAGCCCTCCTGGGCTCTTGCCCCTGGGTGTCCACAGCTCTGGAAATTCCCTCCAGAGGGGCACTGGTCTATTACTCTCGCTACGCATGTCATTTTGGCCATAACCCCTACCACACAAGAGCTCCTCTTGAGACCTGGAGTGCATTTGGAACAGGGGCAGAGGACCCTTCAGGCAGGGGTCCGAATACAAGCAAGTCAGGGGGCTGGAACACTCAGGCAATGTTTTCAGAACAAAGCCAGCAGCCAGGGATCAGGACCCCGGATGTCTGCCTAGAGGACACCTGCACCTGTCACACTTCTGGCACTTTGAGGGGCCAGAACCCCATCTCCTGCCTGCCTACCTGATGCCAGCTCTGGGGTCCCAAGTACCTTTTTGGGGTCCATGTTGAATTTCTTCCTGCCCATTGCCATCTTCCGGTTTCGCTGTAAAGTCTTACTGCAGGGGCAGAGAGGAGGGCGAAGTTGGGGGCTTAAGGGTCAGCGGCTGAACATCCCTGGCCCTGGCCACACCGCAGCTCCCAGTCCGCTGCCCTGGCCTCACCTGCCCTCATTGGCCTCCAGACCCTCCACCTCACTCATGGCTTCGCTGAGCTCCTCCCGAAGGCGCTGGATCTCCACCAGCAGCTCCTGTTTCCGCCGGCGGATGTTCTCCAGCTCCATTCGCTCCTCTGGGGTCAGGTCCGGGGGCTCTGAAAATCAGGGTTTACAAATCAGTTCCTGGTGGTAGGAGCTGAGATCGTGCAAGCCCGGAGAAGATGAGGTCAGGGGAGCTGAGAGCGGGGCCTGCGTGCCCAGCAGAAGAGCCTGGGCCCGGATTCCTCACCCCGGGGCACAGTGGTGGCAGAGGAGGAAACGTGGCGCCCAGACTCCCGAGTCCGAGAGACAGCAGGGCCCTGGGCTTCGGCGTTGGACAGGCTTTGGGAAGGGCTGAACTCTGGACTGCGGGGTCCAGGACTGGGAAGGGGACCGAGGCCTTGACTTCCTGACTCCATGACCGGCGAGGGCGCCGGGGTGCGGGCTCCGGGGCGGCGTGCGCGGACAGCCCGGGCGTTGCGGCTCCTGGACCCGCGAAAAGTAACGGGGTGGGGGCGGCTGCGCGCGGCGTGCGGGAGTTGGGGACGCGGCGCCGAGCGTCGAGGCCACTGCTCCTGTCCCGGCGGGGTCCCCGCAGCTCCCGAGGTTTCTCGCCGGCCCCACAACGCTCCGGGACCCCTGCGAGCCCCGCGGGCGCCGGGCTTTGCCTGCCCCTGCGGGAGGTCTGATCGCGCCCGGGCCGCGCCTCCGGCTCCATCCCGCCCCCTCCCGCCGCCACCGGAAACAGGCTCGGCCCAAACAATGGCCTGGAACGCCCCGCCGCCCGGCCCGCCGGAAGCCCGTCCTGCGCCGCAGATCGGCGACCCCGGGGACCGAGCGCTCGGCGCCGAGCCCGCCGGGCTCGTTAGCTGCGGGGCGGCGGGCAGGGGACGCGCCCTCGGGGCGCCGCCGGCCCCGCCCCTACCCGGCCTACCGTAGACACCGTCCTCCATGGCGGCTAGGAAGGCCCGCGGGGAGTCCGGGGCGGTCCCGCCGGTCGGGCCTGGATCCGCGTTGGCCCGCGGGCTCGGATGAGCCCGCTCAAACGCCCCAGGAGCCACCGCCGCCTCCTCAGCGCCAGTCCTCAGCGCTGAAAAGACTCTCCTTTCACTGCCCAACCGCCCGGCCAGTAAGGACCGCCCCTCGTGTGACACCGTCCAATCCACGGCTGGTCTTCTCGGCGTTTCCGCCCCCGACCCTAAAGGATTGCCATCCAAAACCAATAGACGCCCGAGAATCCGACGTTGCACTGTCCGGGGCTGGCGGCTGACGGCCTGCGGGGCCAATCGGTGTGCGGGCAGGGCGCCAGATTCCGCCTCCGAAACAAAAGAAAGCCCTCGGCAAGCTTGTCCTCCAATTGGAAGCCTCAGAAGGGAGTTAGGAGGAGGTGGGGCTGTGTATGGCAGAGGACACTGCGCCTGCGCTAGGGCTCTGCCCCGCCCCCGCCGAGCTCCGCCGAATTCCGCCTTCGGGATGCGTTGCTAGTGGGCGGTATTTGCTATGCTTGTTGCTAGGGGCGTGGCCTCAACCGCAGGCTGGTTCCAGAAGCCACACCTCTTAAAGGGGCCACGCTGGCTTTTGACCGCAGCGGTTGCCATGCAACCGGGAGCAGCTAAGGCCTTTCTTTTGCTTTCCTTTCCTGGGTCTTTCTCTGGCCTCTCATCCCTCTAGTATCTCCAGATCCTTTCCTTCATACCCCCTGTATTCTTTCCGTCCGTCTCAGCCTCTGAAGAGTCTAGGGTTGGTGAAATGAAAGACTTACTCTTTCTTCCCAGTGCCGTTCTATCCAGCACTTGTCACGGACAGCAGGACTATAAGGGGAGGACAAACACAGTGAGAGCCCGGTTCCGCCTCGTGGCACCTTCCGCCTCTTAGACTCCATCTAAGCGTCCTCCGAAGACCCCACTCATCCCCAAATCCTGCCCCTAAAACACCTCTCCTTCCTTCGCCACCCCCTTCCATCCCCCTTGGTGCCCGACCCCGCGCCTGTCCTCACACTCCTGCCCTAACCCCGCCCACGCCCGAGGCCCGCTCAGGCCTCAGCCCCTTGGTAGCTCCTTGCAGAAGGGGCAGCTGGGCAGGGGCCTGGCTAGGATTGGGAACCCGGAGATCCTGTCAAGGGCCAGGACCATGATGGGGGCTAAAGTGGTGTCCCAGCTTCGTCCTCATTTGTCGTCCTGGCCTGCGCAGGTGGGGACGGATTCAGGCCCAAGGCCGTTTTAAGCTGTTGGATTAGACATGGAGCCTCCTAATCCCCTCACTGACCTTTATGAGTGGCCCAAGGCCTGCCCTCCCCAGTGCACACGTGGGCTGGGCCACCACCGCCCACCTCCTCCCAAACAGAACCAGCCCCTGCTCCTTGGCCCCCCAGCCAAAGGCCCCTCCCCACCACTGTTTCTTTGCCCCAGTCCCAGCCCCAGATGGCCTGGTCTGGAAGAGCGCAGCTAATTAATCCCATCCGGTTATTACACAGGGATTCTGAAGGATAAAGACAGGAGGGAGCAAGAAGAGGGGACCTGGGACGATGCGGCTCTCAGGTGGGCCGGAGGCCAGTGACAGTGGCTGCCCTCCGCTGGGAACACAAGGTGGGAACACGTCCTCCCCTGGCACAGGCTCCCTCTGCGGCTGGCTCCCAGCCTGCCAGCTACTTAAGAGGATGACTGTGTGGGTGAAGGCCAGGCCCCAGGACCTGTGCCCCAGAAACACACTCAGACACACCCGCCAGGGTGGCCAGATCTTTAATCTGAGGACAAGCCCACCCTGAAACATCCTTTTTCCACACAGTGGGAAGAGCCCTAGTATTCAGAGCTACCTCTTCCTCCACCATTACCCTGAATCGAGAGCTGAAGGTGGTGACAATGGCCCTGAGCCACAGTCTGTGCAACCCCTTGCTTGGCCTGCAACTCACAAACTGGTTCAGAGCCAGCCTTGCCAAGGTCACATCCCATCCTAGCTGCCCCTGGGAGGCCATGGGATCAAGAAATGCCTTGAACCTGCGCCCCACCCTCCCCTCCACAAGGTGAGCAATTGTCTTGCTGCAAACGCCCTTGGAGAGCTTCAAGCTCCAAAGCCCTGTTTTCACAGACAAGGCAACTGAGGCAAACAGAGGGGGGCAATTTGCCCAAAATCACACATAGTTGGGCACAGCCCAAATCTTCCCAGTATCTTTGAAAAGGACTCCATTCCAATTAACTTGAGTTCAATTTCTAATCCTGCTGTAGTAATCAGAGGAAAAAGTAGATATCTGTATATATATTATATATATATATGATACACATATGTATATTTTTAAGAAACAGACACACGTCACTAGGTGCAGTATTCCAGAAGCTTTGGGCCTGCCTCTCCTTCCCTTGCGCACTAATGAGCTCTGTGACCTACAAGGTCTCCCCTGAGCCCACACTTCTGGGTCAGCCCAGAAATGCTACACATCAGTCCTGTGTCCCCTTCCTAGAACTGCTGAAGAGTCTCATCCGGAGGTGACCAGAACTTCTAGGCTTCAGGGCTGGACAACTCTGGATCCCTGGAGCCACGATTCCCTTTGGCATTACAGAACCACAAGTCTTTTAGAATCGTCAAGATTCTCAATTTCACTGGGCAAACTGGGGCCAGCAGATCATAGTCGTCTAGAATTACCACGCCTTCCTTGCCGCCGATCAGTCTGGAGCCCTGAATCTTGATTCTTTGCATGTTCTAGAATGGCACTTCAAACAGAGACAAAAACCATGCTGTGGACAGTTGAGAAGCGGTGCTTATCCCCTCGGCCAGATATTCTCAGCCAGTGTCAGAAATGCTTCCATTTCAACAACTCACTATCTGTCCCTTTCGTCCTCCTAAACCCAGGCCTTGCTGCTTTGTGCAATCTAGAAGTGTCACTGTAGCTTCTGGAGTTGTTCGGCTCCCTAAGTCAACCTGTTCTAAAATCAGCAGTGTTTGTCTATGTGGTCCACCTCAGCTTCCAGAATCTCAACTCTTGGGCTTTCTAGACCATAAAGTCTTTTCTTGACATGCAGTCACCACTGTGCTTCTGGCCCATCAAGCTGGTCTTGAATACTTCAGTGTTCTACAACCTTCTCTCCTGGTCTTGAACAAATTATTTGCCCCTCAGCTGGCTCATCCAAGAAGCCCCCCGAATCTGAGGTCAACCTAGACCCGCAGGCTTGATCTCTGTGGCTACCCAGCAGCTGCTCACCTCCTCCACCACTGCTCTCTGTATCACTGATTTCTGAGTCTGCTCAACAATCGGGCCCAGCCCTGTGGAGGAATCTAGAACCACCAGCTCTTGCTTCTCTGGTGGTACAGAATTCTGGATCCCTCAGCTCTGCTAAGACTCAGGAATTGGGCTCATAAAGCGGTGTTAGAAGGAAGCATGGAAGCAGAGAAATTAAGGTCCAGTATGTCCATCGTGGGTCCACCAGGCCTGGCAGATTTACCCAGTGGACCTGTTGGTCTTGGGAAACACCCGCCCCCCTCCCAGCAGAGGGCTGCTCGCTCCACCCTGCTACCTCTGGGAAGGGGGCACAAGTGGGGACAGGGACATCACAGTTTGCGTCATGGGAGCAGGGATAGAGCCAGGGTTGGTGTGAAGACTCGGGGGCTGGCAGCTCCATCCTCTGTGTCTGCCCCGGTCCCCTCTTTGGTCTCCTCCTCTTCATCTTCCTCCTGGCAGCAGCTCAGAGCAAGCTCATTCTCATAACAAAATGCAGTCAGGGAGCCAGGGAAGCTGGACTTGGGGCTGTGGGCCTCCCGCTCCGCCCGTTCGTCCAGCTCCTTGGCGCTGCAGACAGGTGTCCCTGGGACCTCGTAAGTGCGATGGAAGTGGCGATAATCCACCTCATACTGGGAGCCCCTCTGGAAGAGGACCGGCTCAAACCGGTGGCCCCAGAGCAGCTCCCCGGGAAGGTAAGACGAGCGGCACTGTGTGGTCATGGCCGTGGCCTCAACCATGCCTTCGAGGATGACCACCAGTTCAAAGTCAGCCTGGGCCAGCTCAGCACGTCCCAGCTCGTACAGAGGGCTGGCGGAGTCGATCTCGTGCACGATGGTGATGGGGGACACGAGGAAGATGCGATCGGTGCCTCCATCGAAGCCCACGTCCACATCCTGGTGGTCCAGGGGGATGTACTCACCCTCCGGGGTCACACGGGGCTGCAACAAGAGGCCAAGAGCCAGAGACAGAGACAGGAGCACAGAGATGAGAGGGACGGAGAGGGAGGGAGAGAAGGAACAGAGATGCAGAGAAAAAGCAAACAGCGGAGGTGAGAGACAGGGTGACAACACAGACATGGGGGGGTGACAAGAGACCCAGAGGTAAAGTGAGGAGGACAAAGACGGTTTGGGAACAGAAACACGAGGCGGGGGGAGAAGCACAGAGTGACATTGGCATTGAGCCACAGGAGTTAAGACACAGAGGAAGTCAGAGACAGAAGATAAGGATGACATCCGGCCGGGGAATTGGAAGAGAGGGATAGAAAAAATGGCTTTCAGTATGACAGAGGGCTGGGCATGGCGGCATATGCCAGTACTCCCAGCACTTGGGAGGCTGAGGCAGGAGGATCATTGTGAGTTTGAGACCAGCCTGAACTGCATAGGGAGACCCTGTCTCAAAAAAATAAAATGTGTTTTGTTTCATGGTACTGGGCATTTTCACACTGAGTTACATCCTCAGCTCTTTTAATTTTATGTTGAGACAGGCTCTCATTAAGTTCCCTGGGGGAGACTTGAACTTGCAATTCTGGCTCAGCCTCCCAAAGTGCTGGAATTACAGGCATGCGCTCTCACATTAGCGCTCTCCCACCCTCAGATGGAAGCTGCTGTCCCCAGTTTGTTGGGATGGAGATGTCTGAGTGATTCATCCCCAAATCTAGGAACATAAGGCACTAGCCTTAGGGCTTCCAAGGAAGCTGCTACCCCAGGGTCTGGTGAGAGTAGAAGCTATCTTGTCACTTGGAAGCTACCATTCAAAAGTACTTTCCAGCCAGGCGTAGTGGCGCGTGGCTGTAATCCCAGCATTCGGGAGGCTGAGGCAGGAGGATCTTTGTGAGTTGGAGAACAACCTGGACTACAAAGTGAGCTCAAGACCAGCCTGAACTGCATAGTCCAAAAACAAAAGTCCTTTCCAGATGATGAGAAAGCCTGGGCCCCGAGCTGGGGACTGAAGTGTCCCCCACATCTGGCAGGACTCCCAGAACTCCTGAGAAATGGCTCCTGCAGCTCAGCAGGCACCTGCTGTAGCCTATCTGGGGCCTGCCACTCCTGTGACCCCAGTGTGTGCTGGGAATTGTATACCTGAGCCATGGAAGGCTGGATGGCACCCATCACCCACAAAAGCCACACCTCACTGAGGCACCACCTGCCCCTCGAGCGGCTCAGATACAGGCTACCCACAGACCGCCAGCCCCAGGAGGGCAGGCACAGGTCCATCTGGGGGCCACCTGTCCGGAGAGCCCTGCACCCACAGGGTCCCTCCCCTCCCGCCGCACCTGCAGCAGCTGGGCGCGCACGTGGGCCTCCACCAGGTGGCTGCGCCGCAGATTGCCCACGCGCCACATGAGGCAGAGGCGATGGTCACGCAGCGCCACCACGGCATTCTCGCTGAAGACCAGCGTCTCATTGCGCTTCTTGGGCTTGGCCATCTTGGCCATGACTGCGCCCACGACGAAGGCGTCGAGCACGCAGCCCGCGATGCACTGCAGCACCACAGCGGCCACAGCGGCCGGACACTCCTCGGTGACGCTGCGCACGCCGTAACCAATGGAAGTCTGCGTCTCGAGCGCGAAGAGGAAGGCGGCCAGGAAGCTGGCCACGTGTGAGAAGCAGGGCGCGGGCGGTGGTGGCGCAGCCAGGTCGCCGTGCAGTGAGGCGATGAGCCAGAAGGCCAGGCCGAAGAGCAGCCAGGAGGCGAGGAAGGAGCAGGAGAAGAGCAGGCACATCCAGCGCCAGCGCACGTCCACGCACGTGGTGAACAGGTCGCTGAGGTAGCGCGCGCCCTGGCCGCCCAGGTTGACGAAGCGCACGTTGCAGTGTCCGTCCTTCTTCACGAAGCGCCCGTGCCGCCGCGTGCCCGGGCCCTGCGCTGGTGCCCACCCGTTGCGGCACAGCCCGGGCCCCGCCTCCTCCTCGTCGCCCGCCCGGCTGTCCCCCGGCTCCAGGGCGCCGCTCAGGCGGCGCAGGGCCCTGGCCAGGCCCATTGGGCGGGGGGAACCCCCTCCACTCCGCCTAGTGGGGGGCGGGCGCCCCGATCCTACGGGAAGAAAAAGGGACAGCGAGTCAGTTGTGCCCTGGGGCCTGGCCTACTGCGCTTTCGGGCAAATGGGCGGGAGCCACACCATCCAAGTTTGCAGAGTAAGGCATGGGTGACAGGATCCGGACAGTACAGAGGGCGGCAGCATCATACTGAAGCCACAAGGTTGCAGCAACCAACAGAATAATCACAGTAGACGCTTTATTCAATGCTGAAGTTACACAACAAGCCAGCTGGGGTCTGGGAAGCAGAGGCAGGAGAACTGCAAGTCTGAGCCCAGCCTGGACAACTTAGTGGCTTAGCAAGACCTGCCTCAAAATAAAAAGTAATAAAGGGCCGGAGATATAGCTCCCGGCATAGGCCCGAGGTTCAACCCCCAGTAGAGGGGGGCGGTTAGACATTTTGAAGCACTGTACATAAATCTGCCTGTCTGACCCTTAGCACAAGGCATTTGAGGTGCACATTATTGCCCCCACTTCACAGAGGAGGACACTGAAGCCTCGGAATTTTAAGTAATTTGCCCAGGATCACAGCTAAGAAAGCTGGGCTTTAAATGCTAGCAGACAATGCTGGTAATAGCTAAGTTGTAACTGCTTCTCCACAGACATGAGCTGGGTCTCAGGTCACCGTGGTTCAAAAATCTGCTCAGACACAGAAAGCAACGAAGGGAAAAACAGGCACATTGAATTTCATCAAAACTGAACACGTGTGTTCCAAGGGCACAGTTAAAAAATGGGGAGGGCTGAGAACAGTGGCAGGTCACATATCTGCTCTGAATACAGAAAGAACATTTGAGACTCAATACTAAAGACAAATTACCCACTCTAAAAGTAGGCAAAGGGCCGGGAATGGTAGCTCAGGCCTGTAATCCCAGCACCTTTGAAGCTGGGGCAGGAGGATCACCATGAGTTTCCAGGCCAGCCTGAACTACATAGTGAGCACCTGTTGCAAAAAATACAAAAATGTAACAGAGCTGGCAAAGGGTCTGCATAACTCCTTCTCCAAGAAAGAGACACAAAGTTGCGTGTGAAAAGCACAAAAAAAAAAAAAGGAAAGAAAAAGAAAAAAGGTAGTAATTCAACAGGATTAGCCAGAGAGAAACGCAAGCCAAAAGCACAAGGAGGCTGGGAGTGGGGTTCAGTGGTTAAGTGTGATATAAGCACTTGTGAGACTTGTGAAGCCCTGGGTTCAACTCTCACCATCAATCAATCAATAGAACCTCCCCCACCCCCATACCACCACAAACCCACCTAAGATGGCTACAGGCCACCAACAGTGTTGGAGAGAGTGTCAAAAATCGGCCTGACCCACTCTGCAAGTGCAAATGGGAGAGGGAGCTGCTGTGGAAACCAGTCTGACAGGCCCTTTAGGGGTTACAGAATTACCATGTGGCCCAGCAACTAAACTCTTAGCTATCTATGAAAAATGAAGGCAAAGGTCCAACAAAAGCTTGTACACAAATGTTCACAGCAGCATCACAGTTAAAACCCTAGAAACAAGGCAGGTGTGGTAGTGCGTGCCTGCAATCCAAGCACCCTGGGTCGCTGAGGGCAGGAGGACCACGTTAGAGCCCACTGGGCAATTTAGCAACTTAGTGAGATTCTGCCTCAAAATTTAGAAACATTTTAAAAGGTCTGAAGATGTAACTCAGTGCAAACATCCTGGGTTCAATTCCCTAGTACTGAGCAGGGGGGACAACCAGGGAGTCACCAACTGGAGATGAGCAGATACGGATAATGTGATGGTTTCTCCCAGGAATACTACTTGGCAGTAAAAACAAATGAAGGACTTAATTGATGTAACAATGTGGAAAACTTGAAGACATTATCCTAAATGAGAAGCCAATCACAAAATCCCATGGATGCCAGGCACGGTGTCGCACACCTGTAATCCCAGCACTTGGGAGGCTGAGGCAGCAGGACTGCTGAGAGTTCTGGCAGCCTGCGCTACAGTGAGTTCAAGGTCAGTCTGAGGATATAGCAAGAGCCTGTCTCAAAAACAACAAAAAAGGCCATGTATACATGTATATCATATTATTCAGCTTGTGGTCAGCAGGTTCCACATCTGCAAATTCAACCAAACTCAGACTGAATATATATATATATATATATATATCTTGTCCTGAACGTGGACAGGCAGGTTTTTTATGATACAATTCCTTAAACAATACCATTTACAACTATTTACATAGCATGCACACTGCATTAAGTATTAGAAGTAACCTGGAGTTTTTTTCTTGTAGTATTGGAAACTTTTTTTTTTTTTTTTTTTTTATCTTTGAGACAGGGTCTCACTATGCAGTTCAGGCTGGCCTTGAGCTCACTTTGTAGCCCAGGCTGGTCTCCATGCCTCAGCCTCCAGAGTTCTGGGATTATAGGTATGCACCACCACGCCTGGCCTCAGGCTGGCCTTTGAACTATGTCATGTGTACCCCAGGTTGGCCTCCTTCCTCACCCTCCTGAGAGGTGAGATTACAGGTGGGCATCACCGTGCCTGACAATGGTATTGCAGCTTGAACACAAGGCCTCCTACTGAGCTACATCCCCAGCCCCTTTAAAGTTTTGAGAGTCTTGCTAAATTGCCCAGACTGGGCTTCAATTTGCAATCCTCCTACTTCAGCTTCCCAAGAGTGCTGGGATTACAGGCATGTGGCACCACACCTGGCAACCTAGGGTGATTTTTAAGTATAGGAGAGACTATCCATAGGTTATTAGTAAATTTTATGTCATTTTATGTAAGAGCCACAAGCATCCATGTAAGTCAGTTCTGAGGGGCTCTGGAGCCATGTCCTGTGGACCCTGAGGGATGCCTGTGTCTGACATATACAGAACAGTTAAATCAAAAAAAAAAAAAAAAAAAGAACAGTTAAATCCATAAACTAAGAAAGTGGGCAGGGAGGTGAGGCTCTGAGGAGGAGCATTTGCCTCCCACACTTTCAGCTTGGGTTTGAGCCCCAGTGGCGGGAGGGAAACAAAAGCAGATTTACAGCTGCCTCAGCCTGGGAAAAGGGGAAGGCTGGAGTGATAGCCACAGGGTGTGGGGCTTCTTTTGGGGGTGAGGAAAATGTTCTACACTTGATCAGGGTGACATCTGCACAACTGTAAATATAGTAAAAGCTGCTGTCCACTTCTATGGGTGGATGGGATGGCGTGTGAACTCTATTCCATTAAGCTGTTACAAAATAAATAGGCTTAGCTTGCCCCTTTAATGGGGGTACCACTTTGTGAACCTGTTTCACCAGCTGTAAAGGGCATTGCTAAAGTCAGGAGGTGTGCCCCCATCCTAGACACCCAGGGCCTGGGGACCGTGTGCCAGGGGACCCCTGGCTTGAGGCCTGGAACATGGAGGGAATCCCGGCAGCCCCACACGGCAGAGGGACAGAGGCCATGGGCTGGGCAGGGTCCTGCAGCTTCCCGTCTGCAGCCCCCAGCCCCAGATTAACCAACACTGGCAGGGCCACTTCCGGGGCTGGGCAGGGCTGGGCTACGTGCTCCAGGGGTTAAATAATTTGCAATCACTTGCACCAAATTGCCTAAGCATTTCTCTGCTGTCCAGTGTGTCTGCCGGTCCAGCACCTCCCGGAGAGCAAGGCTGTGTGGACACTCGCCAGGCATGCCCGACTCATGCGTGGCTGAGGCCTGGGGCAGTGACTGAGCCCGGCTCTGTCCAGCACCCTCGAGTGCCCTCGCTGGGACTTTCGCCCCTTGACACGCGGGATGTTAGAGGTTGCTCTCTGGTGAGGGGAGCAGGTAACCCAGAGGGGCAGGTGTGCAGTCAGAATCCAAGATGCAACCTCTACACTTGCAGCCCCTTCCCAGCAAGAGGCTGCGGAAAGGGGCGGGCAGGAGCAGGTACCCGCAATGTCCCACCCTGACCCCACCCCAGCCCCTCCCCCCTCCCCTTCTCTGAGCAAACCCTTTGCTGCCTTTGGGGAGCAATGCAAGTCTCAGGTCCCCAGTTGGGGAGGGGGCCCACGGCCTTGTGGTAGCCACAGCCACTACCCCAGACACCTTTCCCCGGCCAGGCCCCACCCCTTGGCCACCAGACCCCCAGCTCACCTGCACGCTCAGGATGACCCCATGTCGGGAAGGGAGGCTGGGGCTGGGAGCTGGCGTGGGTCTCGAGCTCTCCCCACCCAGGACTCTGCCTCCTCAGTCCTGGGTGCCACTGCCCCGTGAGGTAGGTCTCCCTACCTAACCCTCGGGAATCTTTACCTCCAGGGGACCCAGTCTGCACCCAACATGGCCCAGCTCCCAGGGCAGACAAGGGCTAGAGCTCAGGACACCCCCATAGAGCCCCACCAAGGTGGGAGGGGGGGAGAGGATCCCGAGCCTGAGGTCCCCCCTCCAGCTGACCTGCAAGAGCAGCTTAATGTTTCCATATAAAGGAGCCGTGGGGCTTAAGGTGCTTCCACTTGTGTCAAAGTCACTGTTTAATCTGGGGCCAAGAAGCCCCGCCCTCTGGCCCCCCTTCCCCCTAAATTAACACACACTCCACTGTCCCCTCAAGACCAAGGGTGCCCCCCTCCACTGCCACTAGCCAGTGGGGTCGGCCAGCAGGCTGGGGCATGGGGCCTGGCAGGGAGGTGCATGGGGTGGCTGCAGAGAAAGGACACGGACCTGGGCAGGATGCAGGGTGGCAAGGGCCCCGAGGGAAAGGGCAGAGCTGAGCGAGGGAACAGGGCCCACAGGGGACAGGGGGACAGGGCAGAGCAGGCAGGCAGACTACGAGCGGTCAGGAAAAGTGCCATGAGCTGAGGTCTTAAAAAGGGATGGGAGTCCCAGGGAGAGGACTGGACAGACCGCAGCATGAGGGGGAGCCCTAGTCTGGGGCAGCGGGTTGCCTGGGGCTGGCACTGAGGGAGGCCTGGCCGGAGGATGGTGGGCTGGCTCTTGGACCGGCCCTCTTGGGGGGCACATACCTGGGGGGGCGGCCCACCCCCATGCCCTGCGCTGGGGGGGCCTCTGCTCCGGCTGTAGGGAGGCCTCTGGGGTGCCACGGTCGGTCCTCAGCCCCCGGGGCCTCGAGCCCAGACAGACCTCTGAGCCCACAGCGGATCAGAGGCTGCCTGCGGAGGAGTGGGGTGGGGCGGCTCTGCTGCAGGGGGGGCCGGGGAGGCCGGCCAGGCAGGGCGCTGGGCCCAGGCCTCGGAGGCTGGAGGAGCCGGGTAGAGCGGGTGGGGGTGGGGAGCCAGGAGCCATGGGGAGATGGGGACGCACAGCAGCCGCAGTTCAGGGGACCGAGAGACACGGTGAGGTGATGAATGGGGCAGGAGCAGGGGCTCTCTGGTCACCTTAGTCAAGCAGGGGCAGGGGATGAGCTGTCCTTTCACTGACCCAGAGTGGGCTCCAGGATAACACGAGGTGAGGCAGAGGAGGTGCCACCCAATGGGCTGAGGGCCAGCCTGCCGCAGCCTGGCGGACAAGGGACCCAGAGGTGCCAACTCCCAGTCTCCCCCTCGCCGTCCATGCTGGGCTGGGCGGATGAGCTGTGCACACACCAGGCCTTTGGTCCTTTATTGCCAGTCAGGAGCCCCAGCCCTCCGCTCCGGGAAAGCCCTGGGAAACCTCAACCAGGCTCAGGTGGCGGGAGGAATCCACCCTGAGAACTGCAGTCCCACCATAGCAAAGTCCCCAGGGCCTGGGTCCGGGGCAGAGGTCCAAAGGTTAAGCCAGGAATCCAAAGTGACAAAAGTACCGTGTACTCGGGCCACACATGGCCAGTGGAGTCCTCTGCCAGGGGGTGGCTGCCCAAGGCCACGGGTCAGACCAAGTCCTCTGGGAGAACACGAAACCCACAGAACCCACGGCCCCCTCTTCTGGGGCTCCAGGCAACAGGCCTGAATGCACCCCTCCTCGTCTCCAGTGTCACAGTACAAGGGCACCTCAGACGCTGATGGTGCGGAAGACGGTGAAGCCCGACAGAGCGGTGCTGACCAGGACGCCAGGGCACTGTGGGTGCCAGTGCAGCTCCTTCAGGTCTGTCTCGCCCTGGTGCACAAACAGTAGTTGCTGAGGCAGCTCTGCCAGCTCTGGCTCGGCCTCTGCCTCACGCGCCTCGGGGTCCCGCTCCACTGCCAGGTCCCACTGTGTGATTTGGTTGTCTGCACCCGAGGCTGCAAAGACCCCACTGTCCTGCGGGTGCCACTCGACGGATGTCACAGGGGCCACGTGTTGCTTGAAGGTGGCCACAGGGGAGCCAGACTGTGGGAGAGGGTGGGTGTCAGGGGCTCCCGAAGACCCGCCTGGGGACTGGCCTCAGGGGTCAACCAGGGCTTTTCTGTTACCCCCCCCAACGGACGCAGAGCAAAGAACAGCTGCCGGGGGCTGGGGCTGCTCCTGTGAAGCCCACATCAGCTCCAGGTCACAGGTGCCCACGCCTGCCAGTGCCTGGCGCCCTTCAGTAACAAACGGTGCTGCTCTCAGTGCTCGCCTGGGTGCTCTTCTCTCCCTGCCCCAGGACTGTGCCTTCACACCAAGTGGCCTCCCAGCCCTCTTAAAATCTTTTTGAGACTGGGTCTCACTAGGTCACCGTGTTGCCCAAGCTGGGTTCAAACTTGTCATCTGCCTCTCAGGCCCCCCAGTGCTAGGATGACAGGCATGTGCCACTGGCCACTCCTGCCCTTTGTACGCCTGTTTCTTCCCTTGCAATAGGCAAGCTCGTCTCCAATGCTCAGGGGATGCTTTCAAGTCCATGAGAATGCAAACTGTAACTCCCAAGGGCCCGGGGCCCGTGGGCTGACCAGCCAGCGGCACCTCTGCCCGAGGTCAGAAGGGGGGTGTGGTCCCTGCTGCTTAGACCCTGCCATTGCTTGTCAGCCACTCTCAGGTGGAGGGAGGGCCCCCACTGCATGCACAGCCTTCTCTTGCTGAGCCTCAGGAGGGCGGCTGGCTTCCAATTCCAGGCCTGTCCCACTCTGGTTGGGTTAGGCCCACAGAAGCAAGCAAGCTGTAGACCCCCATGGCTGCCCAGAGCAACAGCACCTTGAACTGCCGCAGGTCCCAGACCTTCAGTGCCCCGTCGTCCCCACCGCTGAGCAGGAAGGGCTCACGGCGGCTCCAGCTAATGACGTTCACGTCCGCGCTGTGGGCAGCAGCTGCGGTGAGCATGCAGGCCTTTGCGGGCGCCGCCCGGACATCCCATATGCGGATGGAGGCGTCCGCTGAGCAGGAGGCAAACACCTGGGCGGGGCAGAGGGGGTCTGAGCGCCCAGCTGTCCCCACCTCACTCTGAGGACCCGCCCTCCCAGCAGTGTCCGGGGACTCACACCTGGGGGCACACCTGCCAGGCCCCAGCTCAGTGCCTCCTGCAGGGAGACCCAGGACCCTACGCCCCTAGGTGCCTCCACCGACCCAGGAGCCCGGGCCCCTGGCTTCCCTCACCGTGTCCTCGGTTGGGGACCACTGCAGGTCCTCCACGGAGTGTGTGTGGCCCACAAATGGCCGCTGGTCTACATGCCAGGAGCCACCGTCTGTAGGTGTCCAGAGATGGATGTTCTTCTGACAGTCACCGGTCAGCAGGCGACCTGGGAGGGAGGTTAAATGAGCTCACCCAACCTGGCCACAGTTCAGCCCTCATATTGGCTGTCCCATTCCCACCTCCCTGGACCCCAGGGAGACCCGAGACTCGCCTGGCACCCGAGGGGACCAGTCAAGGGCAAAGCCCTCCCCCATGTGGCCAGCAAAGGTGAAGACGGGCTTTACTCGGCTCTGCTCATCCCGGAGAAAGACAGCAAGGGCCTGGGGGTCATCTACCACCTGCAGGAGCCTCCGCAGCGAGAACACTTCCACCTGGCCTTTCTCCGACCACACGGCCACGACAGGCTCCTCCCCCAGCCAGGACACCTGCAGGAGAGGGGTTCGTGAAACAGAGGGTGCAAGGACTCAGGGTAGCTTCTCAGATGCCCAGGGCTGGGCCTACAGCTCCCAGAAACCTTTGTGGGGTAAATTCACAACCTGCAAGGCCAGCTGCTACCTGGTCATCACCCACATCAGTCCCATCAGGTAAAATTTATAATTTACCTAACCCTAACCCACGGCCCACACTGGAGTGAAGCAGGCAGAGGACAAAGCACCCAAGCATCTGTCCACAGAGACCGCAAGTCCCACCACCCCTCCTGACATGCTGACTCCTGCTCTTCCCACCTGTTGCTGAAGGGTCACAGGGCTCATTTGCTGGCCTCAAACTCATGATCCTCCTACCTCAGCCAAATGCTGGGGTTACAGGTGTGGCAACAATGCCTGGGAAGAGCAGTCCCGAGGATCAAGGCCAGAGCCTTCCCTTCCTCGTGCTCTGCGCTTTCCAGTGGGTCTCAGCTTCTCTCCAGTAAGTCTAAGTATCTTCACAGCCCTAGATATTCTCTCCTCTGTGTCCGCTCTCTGTCACTTTCTCCCTTCCTGCTCTGCTCCAGGCAGGCAAACTAGCTTCCCAGCTTCCCTTGAAACTCCTCAAATATGCCAAGCTCAGTCCACAGCCTTTGCACCTGTATTTTCCTTGCTTGCAAATTTGTTCCCATAGATAGCCTTGGCTCACTCCTTCACTCCCTGTGGGTCTCTGTTCAAAGAGTACCTTTTCAAACTGGGCTTGGTGGCATATGCCTACAATCCCAGCACTAGGGAAGCTGAGGCAGGAGGATTGCCACGAGTTCAAGACCAGCCTGCGGCTGGACGTGGTGGCGCATGCCTGTAAACCCAGTACTGAGGAGGCTGAGGCAGGAGTATCATTGTGAGTTTGAGACCAGCCTGGGCTACAAAGTGAGCTCAAGGCCAGCCTGAACTGCATAGCAAGACCCTGTCTCAAAAAGACAAAAAAAAAAAAAAAAAAAAAAAAAAAAAAAAAAAACAAAAAAAAAAAACAAAAAACCAGCCTGTGCTACATGAGTTCAAGGTCAACCTGAACTACATGGTGAGGCTCAAAAAAATAGTAACTTACTCTGCCTTAGTTACTCTGCCTTTAGTTTTTCCCACAATACTTAAGTGTCTTTTGATGTAATATACCTTTATTTAGCTTCTTCTTATTCCCACTTGTCTTGGTTACTTTTCTATTGTTGCTAAGACAAAATACCCCATGCCCAAAATGAAGGAAGGAAAGGTTTATTTAGCTTACAGTTTGTGGAGGTTTCAGTCCATACTTTGCTGGTTCTGAGACAGAGTGGCACATGGCAGACAGCAAACTGTTCAGAGCAGCAGAGCACAGCAAAAACAACCAGCAAAAGGGAGAAAAGGTGGGCAAGCAGCCTCTCTCCTTCCCTTACATTGTAAAACTATATGCCCTAGGGTATAGCTCTCACACCCATAATCCCAGCAAACTATCTGCCCTAGGGCAGGCATACCTCTCACACCCATAATCCCAGCATTGGATCATGGATCATTCATAAACTCTAAAAGCCATCAAATAACTGCATGAGGTTTTGGGGGGACATGCGGACACAAACCATAACACCACTCCACTAGCATATATTCTCTCCAGGGAACCAGAACTGGTTCCTTTAACTCACTAAGCCTGCAGCTAAGTCCTCAGGGCTTACGATGGTACCGTATTAACAATGTAATAACACAAGACCAGCTATGTAACAAACCTTCCTCTAAGGGATCTTTTATACAACCAGTCATCTTACACGGATGTGTACCTAGTCAGAGGATGCTTCACCTCTAAAGCAAAAGACCCAAAACAAAACTCCTATAGCCCAACAGTTCCTAAGTAATTTAGCAAGAAACCCACACCTCGTATTACAACCAAAGGCTGTTCCAGACACTGTACATTAAAGCCAGGCATGGTGGTGCATGCCTGTAATCCCAGCACTTGGGAGGCTGAGGCAGGAGGATTATTCCAAGTTCAAGGCCAGCCTGGGCTACCAAGTGAGTTCAAGACCAGCCTGAACTGCATAGTGAGACCCTGTTCCAAAAAGATAAAAAAACAAAAACTCCAGACACTATACGTTATTTCTTTTTATACTCATACCACTAGAACCATTGAACACTTACTTACCCGAACCCGGTTGATGCCGCCGTAATGCGGTACCATGGCCAGCTCCAGCTGAGGCTTCCGCTCCTCCTCATCCTCTTCATCTTCCTCCTCTTCATCACTGCCCTCTGAGGGCGGGGCCTTGGTGCCATGTAAGTTGTGCATCCGAAGCATCATCAGTCTGGGGGAAGCATTGCGTACGTTGGGCAGTGGATGATAAGACGTTTAGCGAGGAGGGAGGCTGGAAACCTATAAATTCTTGGGTGGGGCGAGGCAGAAGCCGGAATCCCTAATTCCTGGGTCCTGGGGAAGTAGGTGGAAACAAGGGTTCAGACCCTGGATCTGGGAAGGCCTCGGGTCTCACCTGTTGCTCTGGGCGCTCTCCGCTTGGGTCCCCGCACACAAGTAAAGTGTAAGAGGAAGCTCAGTCCTGTTGTCGCCCAGGTGGTCTCGGACTATATCGAAGCTAAGACATGGAGCTCCTGGGGAGGGAAGGGCCCGGGCAGTGAGGATGCAACAGCGCCATCTCCGTCTCCGCCTCCCTCAGAAACCAGCTGTCCGCAGCGTGACCTCACCTCCCTTAGATCCCAGCCTTCTCTTACTGGGCACCTTTAAAGTTAAAAGCTTAGGACCAGCCCTCTCCTCCCTCAGGATCTAGGAGTCCGGGCTCTCAAGCTTACCAGTCTGCGCTCGGTGGTACAGCACATAAGCCTCCTCGTCCATGACCAACTCCTCTCCTTTGCGCAGTGGCGGTCCCCGGCCGGGTAGGTAGACCTGGCCCGGGCCCTCGGAATCTGTGTCGCGAGATTCAGTCTCCATGGACTCTACAGTAGTACACGTGCGCCCGTGCCCCCTGCGGGCTGCCATCTTCGAACCCTCTTCCCGCCGGCGCAGAGTAAGAGCGTCACTTCCTGAGTCCAGTCTCACCTCCTAAACTCGCCTCACTGCGCAGTTACCTTGGAAACCTCCGTTCCACCAATTAGAGAGGGCGGTGAGGGAAGAGAAAGGGAACTAAGGTAACAGTCCAAGCCATCGAGAGAAGACTGCGGCTATGGAGAAACATTGTCTTCCTTGTGACCTTGGGGCGACCTTCCTCGTGACTGAGGCAAGGCCTCCTGGGAGTTGTAGTTTTACAAGAAAGCCTGTTTTCCCCGCATTAGCGTTCCGAACTTGTCTCCATCTTCCTCTTTTGATTCCCAGGGCTATCTTTCCACTTAATTAATTATTCATGTATGCAAACTTGAGCATTTACTGGCAGGGTGACTGGGTTTCTGCTCCCTTAGGACCCATAAAGCCGGTATCTTCTCTCCCTGTAGGATGGCTCTAATTCATTTCAAAACGCTTTCATGTAGACAGTGTGGGTATTATGCGTTAGTCGTTGAGTTTACCCTCTAGGGGCAGTCAAGTGCCTAACCAGGCGTTCACATTGCAGCTCTGGTCAGCGGGCACTTAATCAGAAAGTCCAACCTCTGGAGGCAGCGCTTATAAGCGGGGCCGCGGTCTTTATTGCCTGTTGGCACCAGCGGCTTGGCTAACTGGCGTAATGAAATGTTAGAAGTAGATTCTCATTGGTAAGATTAATGGCATTTAAGACTGAGGATTGTCTGGATGTGCCCTCGCTTGCATGAACAGAATATTATCAATCAAGCAAGCCTTGTGGACAGTAACCACAGGAAATGGGACCCTAGATTTGATCCTAAAACATTTTTTTTTTTGTAAACGATCTGAGGATCTTTCTCCCATTCTTTTGGGGTCTCTTTACCCTGGCCCCTTCTCAACCCTTCTCTTCGTGGGTCCTATTTCCCATTCAGTCTCTCTCCTGTCTTTTTCCCTGTGGTACTTTTCTATTTCCTCCAGAGAAGTTGAGTGGGGTAAGAGACAGACGCAGAGCTCAGGCTTGGGCCGAGGAGGCGTAAAAACATGGTTTATTCCAAACACTGCAATGTGGGGGAGAGGATAGAAGAGGGGCGAGGAAGGTCGGTGGTGAAGTGTGGGCTCCCAGACCTCCCCTCCGCAACCCAACCCCAGGCCCGGCTGGAGATCTGGGAAGAGGAGACTTTGGGGGATCTGCTGGGTCATCACTTAAGGGTGACAAACTAGGGCTGGATTTGGAGAGGATGTGGTTGCTGGCACCTGGGCTGGCAGGGAGGTGGGAAGGTGGGAAGTTTAGGCTGAAGGAGGTTGGGATCAACGCAGGAGAGGGGAAGGCGGGGCTTCAGTTGGGGACAGGTCCTAGGTCAAAGTCGGGAAAAGCAAACGAAGGTGGAAAAGGGGGGGAGTGTCACGGTTTGACATCAAGGGTCAAAGTCTGGACGGGTCACAGTCTGGGATTCGGGTCACAGTCTGGGGTCGGATGACCATTTTAGGTGTTGGAAGTCACAGTCTGGGGTCAGGGGTTTCTGTGTGGCGGGGCGAAGGTCTGGGGTCACAGTTTGGCGAACGCGTCTCACAGTTTTGAGTCCCGATGGATGAAAGGTTAAAAACGGGCTTCCCCGGAGGCATGGCTGGGGCCGGGGAGCTGCACAGTGATGCGGGGGCCACGGCCCCGAGCGGGGGGCGGGGCGGGGCGCGACCCTCCACCTGTCGCCCCCTCTGGTGACGTTAAAAAGCCCTTGTCGGGTTTTTAAAAAAGTAGGGTGGGCTCCAAGACCCCCACCCGCCCTCTCCCGCTCTGGCTGGGTGAGATCTGGGCGACCAGATCCTCTCTGGCTCGTGATTCCCCCCCAACGCGAGGGGGCGTAGGACGCTGCTCCAGGCGGGGTCCGGCCAGGTGCGCGTGGTTCCTCCCCAGCCCACTCGGGTCCCGTCCACTGCGCGCGCCTCCTCGGGCCGTGGCCTGCGCTGACCGAGGGGGCGGCGGGGCCCCCGGGGCCACGTCATACCTCGGACTCGAGGCTGGAGAAGTGCGCCGAGCCCCTGCGCGTGCCCAGCTCCCCGCCCCGGTGTCTCCGGTGGGGCGCGGCGGGCAGCGGCGGCCCCCAATGCGCGGCGTGCGGGCACCGGCGTGCATGGCGCGAGGGCCCGGTGAGCCTGCGTGCGGGCGCGGCGCGGGGACACGAGCTGAGGTCCTCCAGCGAGCGCGAGGTGGGCGCGGGCGGCGGGAGGTCCCAGCCCCCCGCGGCGCGCCGGTGCCGGTGGTGGTGGGGAGCGGGCGCGCGGTGCGGGGCGCGCGGGCGGTGCGAGTGCGGCCGCGGACACCCGCAGCGCGCGCGATGCCGGGGCGGGGGCCCCGCGGCCCAGGGCGGGGCCGGCGGCGCCCACCAGCCGCCGTCCAGGCCGTCGTGCGAGCAGCTGAGGTGGCGCGGCGGCGGCAGCAGCTCCAGGCTGGCGCAGTGGCGGCAGTGCCAGGCGGCGGGCCCGCTGCGCGGGGGCAGATAGTCCCAGCTGCCGGCGCGCCAGCCCCCGAGCTTGTCGACCGACCAGTAGCGGCCGGGCGGCGGCCCGAGGCGCTCGGCGTACGGGTAGGGGAAGTCGGCGAACCACCAGGGCTCCAGGCCGCCCAGCGACGCGCCGCCCAGGCTCTCCGAGTCCTCCGAGTCCGACGGCGACGGCTCGAGGTCGAGGTACGGGCAGGGCTGCGGCGCGGCACGGCGCGGGGGCGGAGCAGCCGGGGCCCCGCCGCCCGCGCCGCCCGCGCCCCCCGCGGCGCCCGCACCCGGGCCCAGCAGCGGCTGGCTCTCGGGGTCCGCGCGCGGCCACCGCGCGGGCGCCGGCGGGCTCTCGTCCTCGAAGGCCAGGCGACACAGCGGAGGCCCGACGGCGGCGGCGGCTGCGGGGGGAGCGGGCGGGGCAGGGAAGCCGGGGAAGGCGCCCGCCGCGGGCTCGGCCGGCTCCTTGTCGCGCACGATGGCGAAGTAGGAGGGCGGCGGCTTCTGCGGGGGCTGCGCGGCCGGCGGCGACAGTGGACGCCCGGCCGCGCCCCGCGCTGGCCCGCGCGCCTCACCCAGCCCCAGGCCCAGGCCCTGCGGCTCGATGGGGCCGTAGTAGCGGTGGAAGCCGTCGGCCAGGCCCGCGCCCCCCGGAGGCCCCGCGCCCTTGGCCCGGCGCCAGCGGTCCACGGCGGCGCGCTCGCGGGGCACGAAGGGCGCGGGGCCGGGCGCGGGCCGCGCCGCGGGGTAGGCGGGGCTGGGCAAGGGCTGCGGCGGCGGCGGCTTGGCGGGCGGCGGGGCGGCCTCGGCGCTGCAGCAGCTGTACATGCCCTGCGGGCCGGGGCGTGGGTCAGCGCGGGCCGCCTCCCCAGCCTCGGTGCCCGGGCCGCCCGCTGGCACTGGCCTGCACATCCCCTACCACCTGTATCTCCCCGTGGGGTGGCCACCCTCTCCCGCCTACCCTGGAGAAGGCCAGCAGGAAGTCCATGCGGTGCGTGGGCCCCAGGCAGTGCCGCAGGCGCCAGTACACCAGATGCTCCCAGGCGAAGACCAGCAGGGAGAGGCCCATGGCCACCAGCAGCATGTAGAACACACCCGCCATGTTGTCGATGTCGAGCTTGCTGCTCATCACCTCGATCTTGTCGTTGTGGCAGATCCCGGAGAGCCACAGCCGCTCCAGCATCTCGATCTCATCTGGGGAAGGGGTGTCGGGGGTCACCTGTCATGAGCACCCTCTGAGGACGTCCCTCTGGCATAGGAGTCCAGCCCCCAGCCCCTTCTGCTGGGCCCTCCCCTCCATCCCCAGGGCCCGTGGGTCCTGTGCCTCCCATCCCAGGTAGAAGTCCTTGCAGGCGGCCCCACCGTCCCCCAGGAACTGCAGCAGTGCCAGGTCGATGGGCCGCTTCCAGCGGGAGCCCTTGTGCAGAGCGATGCCATAGCCTGTGGTGGCGAAGACCTTGCCAGAGCCGATGGTGACCAGCTTGCAGCCCTCATCCTTGCGGGCCATGTAGTTGAGCACGGCGGCGTCATAGATGAAGGCATCCAGCTTCCTGAGGACAGGATTGCATGAAGGGCAAGGTCAGCCCACACGGGCGGCCCAGTGGCCTACAGGAGCCTCTGCCCCACCAGCCTCCACTGCTCCAAAGCTAACCAGTGCCTCTTGCTTCGATCCTCTGTAAAATGTAAACGCAACACCTCCGTTCCCGGTTTCGCAGAGGTTAGACAGTACCTATGGCAGAGATGCTAGAGAAGTGGTCGTTGTCAGTGGCCTTTTTGTTTCGAGCTAGGGTCCCCCAGTGTAGTTCAGTGTGACCTTGAACTCACTATATAGCCCAGTCTGGCCTCAACCTCCTGGAGCCAGCGGGCCTGCCAGAGTGCCAGGATCACAGGCATGCACCCTTACTCCCGGCTTTAACCTTGACTTTTGGATAGATAACTTGGCTGGGTTTATTTGTGTGGTTTTGGGTCCCCACCCCGCATTGGTGGGAAATAATTTTGGGCTTCTCAAACTTCTCAAATACTAGGCAAGCACCCCTTTGTAGAGCTGCACCCCTCTGTTGATGTAAATCTTCCTGTGTCCCAAACCTCCCCAGAAGCCCTGACTCCGTAAACACCTGGGGGCAGCGGGGGAAGGAAGGAAAAGGGCTGAGTTATCCCCACACCCGGAGTGGGAGACAGAGTGGGGTACAAGTTCCCCAAACTGAGTGGCTGGTGTGAGCATTGGGGTGGGGAGGAGGACAGAGCTCCAACCTGCGGCTGAGCCAGGCGGTTGGGAAGGAAACTCACCGGCCCAGGCTAAATTAGCTGGGAGATCCCAGCTAACACCTGGAGCCTTCTGCCTCGTAGGCAAACTGTAATTTCTCTCCAGGTTTCTCTTTGTTTAGGCAAATGCCCTTGGGGGCAAAAGGTGAAGTTGCTCTCCAAGTTTGAGTGGGAAGAATTTGAAGTTCCCAGCGTAGGGAAGAAGCAGAGAACTGAGGAGGGCTAGGAACTAGGAGTCCCTGGAAAGAGGTTCTTCAGGAGTCCTGGGTGGGGGAGAGACGGAGGAGCCTTGTAGGAAAAGCTACAAGCACGCGGCAGCTGCAGGGCTGTCACAGCAGGTGGGGAGGGGATCCCATGGTGCCCACCGCAGCCCGGCCTCCACACCCCCAGCCTAGTGGGCTCTTGAATGGCTCGATTTGTTCTAAGCCGTAGTCCTTCCTGCATCTCATCCCCTATTCCAGCTCCTTCCTCCTCTTAGTTCTTAAATCTCTATGAAAACCCAGCCTTTCCCTGCAGCCTCTGGATGTAGGTGTGGGGGAAAATTATAACTCCCTGCTCACCCTGGCATCCAGAGGATCTTCACACCAGAGCTGGTGCTGGTCTGGCCAGCACTCAGAGTGACTTGGGTCACCTCCAGCTGTGAGGCAGCCCCCGCCCCGTTCCACCCTCAGCATACAAACACCAGTCCCTCTCCTCCAGGCTTCTTGCTGCACCTGCCTCTGGACCTTTGCACTGGCTACTCAGACACCTTCTCAACCCCTTTATTTAATGCTGCAACTTTTGGCATCCTCCTGAGGCTTCCCGCTCACTCACCCTGCCTTGTGTTTGTGTAGGCACCGGTGCCCTGTGACACACCACAAAATGTTATCATCCAGGGTATTGTTCATCTCCCGCCACTGGATTTGAATCCATGCGGACAGAGAACTACCTGCCTGGTTCACAGCTCTATCTGTGGGTGTCAATGACGGGCACACATGTGGGGCCTAGTGTGGAGTAGCTGATCGGGCTCCATGCAATGGCCTGTACCTATAGTCCCAGCTACCCAGGAGGGTGAGGCAGGAGATCACTCGAGCCTAGAGTTTGAAGTCTGCCTAGGCAACATAGTGACACCTTGTCTCAAAAAAAAAAAAAAAAAAAAAAAAAAAAAAAAAAAAAAAAAACAACACAAGAAACAAAACAAAACTGGGTGTGGTAGTCCCACTACTCGGGGAGGCTGAGGCAGGAAGATCGTAAGTTCAAGGGCAGCCTGGGCTCTCTAATGAATTCAAGGCCAGTCTGAACTATGTAGCAAGACCATGTATTAAAAAACAGAACAACAACGAAAAAAGGCCAGAAGATTAATTCAGAGTTGTGGGAGGCAGTGGGCAAGGCCTCGGAGCTAAGGCCTTAGTATATGGGGAGTACGCCAGGAGCTGTCCTCTGTAGCAAACGGCAAGAGGAAACGGCAGGCCTTTCAGTGTGCACGCAGCAAGGTGTGTGGGTGCGCATACACGTTTAATGTTCCTGGGAGAAACTGAACACGAGGGAAGGGGCCCTCTGTTTCCTCTTTGCCTCTCCTGGGAGTGCAGCTGGACCTCGCTGGCACTGGGCGGGGGCGGGCAGAGCTGGCTGGCGGGGAAGCCCTGCTTCCCTTCTCCCCAGCTGCTTTTCCATGCCCTCCTGGGAGGCTGCCGCTGCCCAGCCCCAGCCCCAGCCCCGGCGGCAGGGTGAGAGGCTTGGCATGTGTGCCTGCCAAAGCCCTGGAGCTGCCAGGCCCCTTGTGCCGCACTGTAGGATGGAATTTTCTCACACTGTTCCCTGTGGGAATCACCAGCCACCTCTGACTCTGCATCTCAATTTTAATTAAAAATTCGGTTCCTTAGTAACACTGGTGATCAGAAGCTGGCGGCTGCCATATTGGGCTACAAAAGTCTAGTCCTTTTGTTTTTATCATGTTTGTTTATTTTTTGTTTTGTTTTTTGGGGGGGTACTGGGGACCAAAGTCAGGACCTTGTGCTTGCCAGGCAGGCACTTATTCCACTGAGTTATATCCCCAGCCCCCTCCTTTTGGTTTTAAAATTGTTTTGAGACAGGGTCTCGCTTGTAGTGCAAGGTGGCCCTGAGTTCACTATGTAGCCTGGAACTGGAGGCGCTCAAGGTGATCCTCCTGCCTCGGCCTCCCGAGTGCTGGGGCCATAGGCAGGCACCGCCACCCCTGGCTGGAAATCTTCCTTCATGTCTTCAATTGCACTGTTATGGCTGCCTCCATGTCCTGAATCAACGAAAAACATTTACCTTTCATGATCATTTTGACTTTGGGGAAGAGCGAGAAGCCGAAAGGGGCCAGATCTGGTGAACAAGGCGGTGAGGACAGTGTGATGTTTTTGGCAGCCTGCCTTTCTGCTGGGTGGCACTGAGTAACAGCAGTCACTGTTTTCTAATCATACCTCATAAAGCCCCTAGGGCAAGAACACATCCTGACCTGCTTCAGAAAGGGGCTGGGATGATGGGATGGGTGTGTTTGGAGGCAGGAGAAGGAGTCTGAGGGCCAGCAATGGGTGTTTAATGACTTCTCAATTTAAACATTCACTGAATATTATGATCATATCTTATGTATATCCCAAGAAAAGGGACGAATAACACCGCCATTGGGAGTTCTCTGATAAATGGGATCAAGATTACCCTGTATTAAGTTCATAATCAACAAACCCTCCAAGACCTCCTAGGATAACCACCTGGGGCTTCGACCCTCAGCACCCCGGGAGAAGATGATGTGGACTTGAAAGGAATGCATGAGGGGAGGTAGGACGGGACGACGCCATAGAAACCATATGCACAGAGTGGGGGGATATTTTTACAAAATACTCATTAATGTTATCAGAGAAATAAGACAAAATATTGCAATTTGAACCATGAATAAGACTCCATAGAGTAGTATACTGTGAAGCTTATAAAACTGCCATAATGACTAAGAAACCAAAGAAAATGTTTTTAGAAATTAAAAATATACTTGGTCAGAGGTGTGGCTCAGTGGTAGAGGTGCAGCCTACATATGAGAGGCTCCTACTTCTACGCCCAGCACTGTAAATATAGACACACACACACACACACACACACACACACACACAAAGCAGAAACAAAAAGCTTCATTAAAGGGTAGAAGAAAAATGAAAACCACGAAGTAAAACAGGAAGATAGAATAAAAGAAATGGACCCTCTAGGAAATTTGATATCAAATTCACATGAGTTCTAGGAAAAAAAAAAAAGAAATGAAGGAGATGGAAGGAGATGGAGAAACTGTCCAGGAAAGAAATCAAGACAATTAGAGAAATTTTCTCATAACAAATGGCATGCCACAGATAGGAGTGAAAATCCCCGCAAGGAAAATCAATCAAGGCATATTGCGAATAAGCATCAGTATACTGAGGAGAAGGCGAAGAAAAACAGGCCACGTACACAGGTTAGGAGTCAGAATGACTGTGGGGGCTGCTTTAGTGACACCGGACACGAGAACACAGTGGCGTGATGACTGTACACTCTGCAAGGTCTGCGCTGGAATTCTATACCCAGCCAGACTGTCCATCAGGTAGAAAGCTGGGGAATGATGTGCAGTGTGTACCTTGTTGCGAGAGACCGCCAAGTTTCCCTCTCCTAAGAAACAAAGCACCCTGCCTCAAACTTTACCTGACCTTTACTTCAACCCTTCACTGAGATAGGCAGCGCTGGCTCTATTGAAGCAGACGTTCCCTTAACTGGCCAAAAGAATGTGATCGAGTCTGTCGGAGATGGAGACACCGATGAGTCAGGATTGACCCCTGCTGGAATTGAGGCTCGAGCAGGAGCCTGTGGGATGCTAGGGCTAAGACATGAGATAACATCTCAGCTGAGGCCATGGGATTCAAAAAGAATTATACCAGCTGGGGCTATAGCTCAGTGGCACAATGCCTGCCTGACATACACAAGGTCCTGAGGTTGATTCCCAGTACCAAAAAAAAAAAAATTATAACTTCTTGGCAGTAAAGGTGACATCTTTGCACACATCAGGGTATCTGTTGCACTGCTAATTGGAGGCCTCTGTGCCTGGTGCGAAAGAGTTCTGTTTCTCCTAACAGCCACGCCTGCAAAGTTTCTCTTCCCTAGCACTGTGCCTTGATCCCCACCCACCTCCCTGACTGATACCAATAAAAGCCATGGGCTCTTGGATTTGTGGCCCTTTTGTTCCACAGAGAGCACTGAGTCATCAGCTTCTCAACCTCAGGATTCTGTCTTTTTCTTTTCTATCTGTGTGTCATACTGCCAGGTGAGTGACTGATATCCTTTTGGGGTTTTAGTACTTTTTGTCTGGAAGCTCAAAAGAACAAGGGATCAAAACCCAGGAAGATTAGGAATTTGGACACTAATGGAAAAAAAAAAAAGCTGGGGATGGTGGTACACACCTGTAATTCCACCACTTGGGAGGCTGAGGCAGGATGATCACTTTGAGTTTAAGCTCAACCTGGAATATGTAGTTAATTGAAGGCCAGCCTGAACTACATAGCAAGACCCTGTTTTGAAAAAGGAAAAATAAAAAACCTGGTGTGGGGCACATACCTGTAATCCCAGCACTCTTAAGGCTGAGGCAGGATTGCTGTGAGTTGCCAGCCGGGGCTATATAAGGGAGTTCCAGGCCAGCCTGCACTATATAGCAAGACCCCATCTCAAAACAACAACAACAACAAAACAACAAAAGAAACAAGCTGGGCAAAGGGGTCCATGCCTGTAATCTGAATACATGGGAGGCTGTGGGTTCAAGGCCAGCCTGGGCTACATGAACAAGTTCAAGGCCAGGCTGAACTACACAGTGAAATCCTGCCTCAAAAAAAAACAAAAACAAAAACAAAAACAAAACACCAGAAAAGCCCCCCAAACAAACAAACAAAACAGATGTGGAGAAAAAAAAATTGTGATACCACAGAATCCAAATCAGGAGGGAGGTAAATGGTGACCCCAGGGTGGTGGTGATGTACCAGCCTGTACAGGCCTGAGGATCAGGACAGAAATCTTTTTAGTGAAATGGAACTAAAAGACCATTTGATGCTTCTGAACATAAGAAGAGATTCACATAGTTAACAGAATTTGGTTTTTGAATTAATTAAACACAGAAACACTAAATGACTGAAGGAAAAAAGACAATTACTATATTAACTACAGGAAAAACAAATAATTGTGCACAAGAGGAACATAATCGTGGTTTAGCTGTGGGAGCATTTATAGTCATAATATGTAAACTGAATATTCATCTAGTCAGACACACAATGCGGGAAGGCAGATTGATTTGAATATAATAGCACGAGTGTGTGCCTTCTACAGTGAGAAGTAAATGGAAGATGCTTAAAATAGAAAAACAGTAGCTGCATGAGGTGGTGCACGCCTGTAATCCAGCACTCTGAGAGGCTGAGGCAGGAGGATCTCAAGTTCATGCCCAGCCTGGGGAATTTATTGAAATCACATCTCAAAATAAAAAATTATTTTGTGCAAAGGCCCTGGGTTCAATGCTCAGGACTCGGGGAAGCAAATCCAGAAAGGGCTGAGCAAACACGGTTTTTAGGGTTAGGGAGGTAAGTAGCAAAATGATCCTGTAGAGAGGAGAAGCCAGACTCTTCTGGGGTGGCAGCAGGGAGAGCAGGCCGCTTTTCATGTTTTGAAACATCTTGTATTTCTCTGGGTAGATAACTGATAAAAATAGAGCTAAAAACTAGAAAAAAATTGTAAAAAGGGCTACTGGGGAAAACATAATTCAGCAGAAGCTGGAAATCAAAGCAAGAGGGAACAATGAGGCACACAGGGGGCCTTTGTGGGTCCTGGAGGCTCTGGGTGTGGCTCTGGGTTCTCACTGTGCATCTGAGGCAGCCAGGCCCCGAGGTCGAGTGCCTGGGCCCTAGGACTGGCTGGCTGGGGTTCAAGTCCCAGCTCAGCAGCCCCACAGCTGTGGTGATCTTGCTGCGCTTTGGGCTCTAAGAATATCCACCTGAGTGGCTATGAAGCGGGCTGAGCTGGGTCCACTTGCAAAACTCACAAACCAAAGTTCCAGCTGCCAGTCCTCAGAATGTGGCCTTTGTACAAAGAGCCTCTACGGAGGTAATCAAGTCAATGTGGGGGCATGGAGTGGTCCCTAAAAATCCAACCTGACTGGCATCCTTATATGAAGGGGAGCTCTGCCAGGTGTGGTGGCGCACTCCTGTAATCCCAGCACCCGGGAGGCTGAGGCAGGAGGATTGTTGCAAGTTCAATACCAGCCTGGTCTACAAAGTGAGCTCAAGGCCAGCCTGAACTGCATAGCAAGATCCTGTCTCAAAAAAAAAATACACACACAAAAGGAAGGGGAGTTCTTCCTCTTCCTCAAAGCAACCTGAGGTGACCTGTGAAAATGGGTCAATAATCTCTCAACCCAGAAAACCGCACAAAATCATGTAAATCAAGAGGCTCAAGTCTTCGTGTGCACTTTAAGAACACCCCCCCAAACCGCCCAAGCTGTCCAGGGTGTGCACGTCTGAAAGGCCAGTGTGCACCTGAAGGGTGTCACGGTAAGGACATGCTGTGGGCCACTCTGGCATACAGTGCTGGAGTTTGCAGGTGTGTCCAGGCCAAACGGGGGCTGTACACAGGGCCAGGGGCCCAAAAAGAGTGCTGAACTTTTGCTGCACATGCTTAAAAACATGGGGAGTAATGCTGAACTTAAGCGTTTAGATGTAGATTGTCTGGTCATTGAACACAACCAGGGGAACGAAGCACCCAAGATGTGCCACCATCTTTACAGAGCTCAGGGCCAGATTCACCCATGCAGGAGCAACCCTGCCATGTGAGATGACCCTCATCAAAGGGGAATAAATTGTTCCTGAACCAGAGGAGGAAGTTGCACAGAGGAAAAGTATATCACGGAAGAAGCTAAAGACGCAAAGCTTACGGCACGGGAATAAATTAAATATAAAATAAGGCAATTTAGTGACTTAGGGAGACCATGTCTCAAAACAACAACAGGGGCCTAGGATTCTTTAGCTCAGCAGCACAGAGCCTGCCTGGCAAGCATGAGGTTGTGAGTTCGATTCCCAGGTACCAAAAACAACAAAAACCAAGGTGTGGTGATATAGCTCAGTGTGAAGGCCCTGGGTTCAAGCTCCAGTACTGCAGAACGAAACCAAGCAGCCAAACAAAACCTCCTGGGGACGCAGAGGGTTTTGGACTAGAAGAGGCATGGGACAGAGCTGCCACCTCCGAGCCAAGGAGACAGAGGCCAGGCAGCTCCCCCTCTCCGTCTCCCAAGTCGCCGGGAGGACATCCGGCCTCTAAAAACCCCTAACAACAACCGTCACACCGGCCCCAGCAAACAAATTACCCAAATCAGTGAGTTAGAACAGAACTTGATACATAATGAACACTATGTAAATGAAAGGGACAGTGGGAACGAGACCAAGCCTCGGCAAGGACTCAGAGCCAGCAGAACTCTCTTGCACTGCCGAGTGTGCACTGGCATGAGGGCGCTGGCGGGCCTGGCGGAATCCATTCCACCAGCACACGTCCCCAGGCAGCGGGTGCACGGGGAGGAGCCAAGGTGAACCTCCCAGAGACGCTGCTGAGCGTGCGGGGCCGCGTGCTCTTGAGGGCCAGGCTCGACTACCTTGGGGCCGCCGACTCTCGGTAACCGCAGTGCTGTATCGTACAGCACTGAGCCATCGATCTGGTAATAACATAGAGCAAAATACCCTAGACACAGAGAGACACTGTGCCCGATGTGTGCGGGTGAGGCCCCAGCTAGGGAAAAGTCATTCAAGGGGCGTCCTCCCATCCCCAGAAGGCAGAGGGGAGTTTCTAGGGGGCAGGACATTTCCCCACACTCTGATGTGGGCCTGGTCCCACACATGTAGATCTATCTCAATTTAAAAAAGATAAAAGCTAGTAGGGCCTGGTGGAGCATGCCAGGAAAGCCTAGCACTCAGGCTGAGGCAGGAAGATTGGAAGTTCCAGCCCACCCTGGGCAATTTAGTGATCTAGTGACAGTCTATCTCAAAACAATTTTTTTTCTTTTAAAAGATGAAAACATTTATACCATGACATGGGATTGAGGCCTCAAGTCACTTTTCCCTCCAGGAAGGCTGGGGATGTGGCTGCTGTCTGACCAGCACTACAATTTTTTTTTTTTTTTTTTTTTTGGTACTGGGGATTGAACTCAGGACCTTGTGCTTGCCAGGCAAGCACCTATTCCACTGAGCTATATCCCCAGCCCCTGTGGCTGCTGTCTGTATGGGAGAAATCCGTGGTTCCTGAAGTCAGGGAAGGTACAGTCTGGACTTACCAGGATGTGGTGGCTCAGCCTGGCTGCTCATACCCTGGCTAACTAAAGCTCAGGGCAGTGGGTCCTGAAAGTCGGCCCCCCAGACTTTGACAAAGACCTGGTAGGGAGGGGCAGGCTGGAGAGGATGCTGGAGTGAGGGAAGGGAGTGGAAAAGACCCCGGTGCTGGGGGGTGTGGGATGCTCAGGGGGCAGCTTTGCTCAGACTGCGCGTGGGAGAATGGGAAGGGAAGGGTTGCAGCCGTGTTTGTACTACCATGACGTGTCCAAGGAGTGTTCTGGACATACTAGGTTAAGTAAGATACGTTATGAAAATTAACTTCCTCTCTTTTTTATTTATTGTTTTTTGAGTCAGGGTGTCACTGTGTAGTTCAGGCTGGCCTTGTATTATGTAGCCCAGGCTGGCCTCAACTCAGGGTGATCTTCCTGCCTCAGCCTCCTCACTGCTGGGAATATAGGCGTGCACCACCATAGCCTGCTTAGAGTGGGAGCTTTTCGTGGGTTCCAATTCTGGCTAATATTGTGGGCTCTGTCAGGGAAGGCACTCTCAGGCCGGTGAGATGGCCCAGAAAGTGAATTAAATAAGTAAAGAGGAGTTTGAAGCCAGGGTGAACCTGAGAAACCCAGGAGTTTATGGACTTCTCAGGAAGGGGCTGGAGCCATCTTCATCCAGGTCCCACGGTACAAGGAACCCCTGAATGACATCTACAGGTAGGGGAACAGAAAGGGAGAGGAGCAGAGGAAAAGAAGGCATCCCAGAAGGGGAAGAAAAGTAACAAAACACATAAAAATAGAGTTCTAGCTGGCCATGGTAGTGTACGCCTGTAATCCTGACACTCGGGAGGCTGAGGCAGGAGGAGCGCTGTGAGCTCAAGGCCAGCCTGAATAGCATAGTGAGACATCGTCTCAAAAAGACTTAAAAAAAAAAAAAGTTCTATGTAGACTCTGCAGTGTGACAGCCACTGGATGTGACTACTGATGCCGAATTGAAATTGCAGTGTATCAGACCTTCCCCCCAAATATAAAACATCTTATCCGGGTTTTTTCGGGGAGTGTGGCACTAGGGATTGGGCCCAGGGCCTTCACACTGAGCTACATCCTCAGCCACTTTTAAAATTTTTTTATTTAGGGCTGGGAATATAGCTCAGCGGCATAAGCGCTTGCCTGGCAAGACTGAGCTCATGAGTTTGATTCCCGGTACAAATTTTTTTTTTTATTTAAAAAAATAAAATTTTAAAATTTTGAGACAGGGTCTTGTTGAATTGTGGAGTCGGGGCTAAATTTGTGATCCTCCTGCCTCAGCCTCCCAGAGTACTGAGATTACAGATGTGCACCACTGCACTGGGAAGAAACGGAGGTTTTTCCTTATGTAAGGGTCCAGGAGCCTGCAGGTTGGACCACTGGGAACCTGTGCTCTATGGAAGCAGCAGTCCCACCCACCACCTGACCAACCCTGGCCATCACTGATTGGCCCTGCTGAGGACACGTGACTGGAGCTGGCTCAATCAGGTGCTTCCTAGTGGAGGTAAGCAATTGAACGGTTTCCCAGAGCCACATCATAAATAGCGATTGCGAACCACCCTCACTATGGAGGTGGAAATTAAGGTCAGGAGCTGGACTGCCCACCCCAGGGCCCACTACAAGTAAGGTGTGTAGCGCCCCCACGCCCTGGAATCCGGCACAAACTGCCTTGCAATTCACTGCTGTCCGGTGTCCCAGGATACTGTCTGAACTCTTGGGCTGTAGAAGCTACCATAACACCCAGAATTACAAGAGGAGAGGAGAAAACCGCCCCCCGGGGAGAGAGGAGGCTGCCCAGCGAGAACACTCCTGTGGCCAGATGCAAAAGAGCCCAGTAGGGCATGATCTTTAACAACATCTGCGTGTTTCCGCCTCCCCTCCATTCCAAAGGAGGCTTCAAGTACACCGGGACTTAAGCATCTGGCAGGAAGCCTACTGCATCCAAGACACCCAATAAATACTTGTCAAAGAAAGAATGGCTGACTGAATGCATAATGTAAAAAAAAAAAAAAAAAAAAAATCCAGTTCTGTGCTATATCCGCCACCTTAGACCTCGGGCAAAGTGGGTGCTGTTCTGACCTGCCCCCTTTTAGCTTTTTGAGACAAGGTCTTACTATGTAGTTGAGGCTGGCCTGGAACTTGTGCTGTCTTCCTGCCTCAGCCTCCCCAGTGCTAGGGTTATAGGTGTGTCCCCCTGCACCCTACTTGAGGCTCAAGTTTTTTCAGGACTTTCCCCGGAGAGAAGAATCCCTGGCGGTTAAAGGGGTGTCCCATCTGGAATCAACTTTTCCCTATGAGATTATGTCCGGGAACCTGTGGGCGCCCCTGTCCTGGATAGCTGCACCCTGCGAATATGTTACTTTCTGTAGCAGTGCACTTTGCAGATGGACTAAAGGGGGGTTGTGAGGCGCCACTGCAGTGGTGACCAGGAGGAGGGTGGGAGTGCTGCAGAGAAGGAGATGTGTTGGGGAGAAGGCAGAGGGACTTCGGCCGTGAGCCAAAGAATGTGGCAGCGTGGGGAAGCTAGAAGAGGCAGGGGGTCGGCTCCTGGGAGGACGAAGAGTCAGGCTCTGCTGTGGGAGCCTAAGAGGGAGTCCTGGGGCTTCTTAACTGGAATGTGGCAGCCTTTCAGGGTGCTGAGAAGGTATATTTGAGTGGGGCACGGTGGCCATACCCGCAACCCCAGCACTCTGGGAGGCTGAGGCAGAAGAATCTCAAGTTTGAGCTTAGCCTGGGCAATTTAGATTTAGCAAGACCCTGTCTTAGAATAAGAAAAGGCAAGGAATGTAGCTCAGCGGGAAGGCCCTCGGTTCAATCCCGACACCCCCCCCCCCATACAAGAAGAAGAAAAGGAGAAAGGGAGGAAGGTACAGTATTTGTCAAGGCAGTGGTGGCAGGGGGCAATACACTGACTGGTTTGGCAGTTTAATTTACAAACTTTTAAGTACATTTGGTGTGTATGCCTGCAAGCCTCCAGGGTTCAGTACTGGGAATTGAACCAGGGCCTTTGCACTGAGCTACATCCTCACCTCTTTTTAAGTTTTAACTTCTATTTTGAAACAGGGTCTCATTAAGTTGCTAAGTCACGCAGGCCACGCTCAAACTCGGGATCCTCCTGCCTCAGCTTCCCAAGTATGGCAATGACAGGTGTGTGCCACCACACCAAGCTCCACTGTCCTTTTGCCCCAGACCCTGCCAAGGTCCACCTGTCCAGAGCCTCATTTAACAAAAGCTTGTGACACAGCCCGTGACCACGTTGTGTTAATGGTTCTTTCAGGGAGAGGGTGAGGAAGAAAGAGGTAAACTCAAGAAAAGCTGGGGGCGGGCATGGAGAGAACAGGACTGCTGCAGGTGCCGGATGAAAGGGCCGACATTCTCATTGTTGGAAACAAGAAGCTCGTGGGGGAGACAGAGACCACTGTGTGGCGCCCAAAACCTTCACTCTCATCCTTTGTGCCTTTCTGTAACAGAGGCTGGAGGCTAATGTGACCATCAGTGCCTGCTGCAGCCAGGAGTGGCCACCTGAGAGGTGCTGAGAAACAGCCAGTCCCCTGCCAGGAGAAAACCCTCTATTCTTTCACCCTTCTTCCTTGCCTGGCACTAGGATGTGCTCTGCAGAGGGGCAGCAGCCTTCTTGTGACCATGAAGCAGCCGAAATGAGCAGGACGATCTGTGGCTGTGAGCTTGGCAGAGTTCAGATTGTTAGTGGTGTCTCTGAGCTACCAGGGCAGCTCTGGGCTTACTGTAGGAGGTGAACCTCTCTGTTTCAGCTCTAAGCAATCTGAGAAATATTTCTATTTTGTTGCTGGTTGTTATCATCCAGTGCAGGAAACATACCTGAGCACAGAGTTGATGATCTTTAAAAAAAAAAAGTCTAACTGCACAGATGATTTTTCCATTTCCATAAAGCCTACCTTGGCTTTCTGCAGTTCGTTCTGAGACTCATGTGTGCCTATGTGCTGACCCACCCAGCTTCCTTCAGACAGGTTTACCAGGGTCCTTTTCTTACAGTCCAACAATTAAAACCAAGCTGAGGGCAGCAATAGGGACCCCAGAAGAACTGGCTATGTGAGGGGTGGCAGGGAGTGGGCCTTGGGGAGGTTGAGGAGACATGTGGCCTCCATGCCCACCTTCCTGCTGTGGCCCAGTCAACCAAGCCCAAGCCCACCCCAGGCCCTTTGCACACCCTCTCTCCTCTGTACTGTAGGGACTGAATTCGAATAAGATTTAGGAAACTAATGTAAGAAGACATATAACCCCAGTATTGATGCTAATGAGTTGAGGTCCAATGCTATAATATCTTCAGATATCTACGGTGTGCCCAGTATTGTTTTTTTGTGGTCTAATTTCATTCTTCTTTCTTTTTTTTTTTTTTGGTACTGGGAATCAAACTCAGGACCTTGCACTTGCCAGGCAGGTGCTGTGCTGAGCTGTGTCCCCAGCCCTACTAATTTCATTATGACCTGATGATCAGGAGAGTGGGTGTTACCTCCACAGCACAGAGGAGGAGGCAGAGGTTCGGGGAAGTGGCATCCCTTCCACAAAGTGACAAAGCCGCACAAGGCAGAGCCAGAATTTGAGCCCCGGTGGCGCAGTCCCAAACCTGTAACTCCTGGACCCTGGGAACATCACAGGACCCTACTTGCCAGAGACCTCCATGAACCCCACGCTCGGCTGACCCACTGGGGCTGACCTCTGGGACCCCGCGTGCCCTCCCCGCCCCGCGCCCTGCCCGAGTCCGCGCTGACCCTGCCTTGAGCTGGGTGAGCGCCTCCTCCACGCGGGGCTGGTTGTAGCGCACCATGTAGCTGTGCATGTCGGGGTAGTTGCTGCGGATGTTCTTCTCCGTGGACCCGTTGGGCACTGTCCCGAACTTCAGGGGTGGGTACTGCTCCTGGGGCCGCTGGAACTGGGGCAGCAGGCAGAGTTACTAGGGTGTCTCCTCCCCCAGGGACCCCGATGCCCCATTCTGGGGGATACCTACCCACTGACAGACACCCCCGGCTCAGAAGTGTTTCCCAGATCCGCTCACTGCAGCGGGAAACACATCTCTTTGGTTTTTCTTTTCTGGTTTTTTGAGACAGGGTCTCACTATGCAGTTCAGGCTGGGCTTTAACTCGCTAGGTAGCCCAGGTTGGCCTCGAATTCACAGTGATCCTCCTGCCTCAGCTTCCTAGGTGCTGGAATTATAGGTGTGTCTACTTCTACCTCCGTGGCTGCAGGCACGTTATCAGAGCCCTAGACTCAGGCAGGAGAAGCCAGGAGCTCCTGGGGCTCAGATGTGCCGGGCGTTAGTCCTCAGCTTGCTGAGGTGGAGGCAGCAGAGGTGGAGGCAGCTGGTGTTTACCAATCTATTCAGCAGTAGTTGACTTTGGTTTTTTTTTTTTGGTCTTTTTGAGACAGGGTCTCATTATCAACACCATCTATTTCTATACTATTCTGTTCTATTCTCTTGGAAAAAATGTTTTTTGCAACCCACTGAGTTAGTTTCTTAACTGTCTAATGGATCCTGACTCGTGAACAACAACTGTCTCGGTGTCCTGCTGGCCCTTGAACACATTGTGAGCACCATGAGGCAGGAGCAGAAGTCAAGAGATTTAGCATCTGGATCCATGTGACAGGATAGTTTTACATCTATTGAATCCAATAAATAAAATATGGGGTTGAGGGGCTGGGGAAATAGTTCAGTGGCAACAGCGCCTGCCTGGCAAGTGCAAGGTCCTGAGTTTGTTCTCGGTACCACAAAAAAAAAAAAAAAAAAAATGGGGTTGGCTTTTGTATGTCTTGGTTTTAAATTTTATTTAACTTTTCTAGTAATTCATTGCACTCGTATTTTACTAAAACACTAGTCTTTGATGAATTAGAAGTTTCAAAAACTAATCCTTTGAGCCCAGCATGGTGATGCATGCCTGTAGTCCCAGCAGTCTAGGAGGCAGAGGCAGGAGGATGGCAAGTTTGAACCCAGTCTGAGCAACTTAGTAATTTGGTGAAACCTTGTCCCAAAATTTACAATTTTTAGAAAGGGTTCGAAGATGCAGATCAGTGCAAAGGCCCTGAGTCCAAACCTCAGTGCCAAAAAATAAACGACTACCCAGTCTTACTGTCTGACAGCCACAGTCTAGACTATCCTATGAATATTTTTTAAATTCACTGTGAAACACAGCTTCCTTCCAGAACATTCCAGCCTATCATTCTGAAATTCCCCTTGGGAAGGACCCCGTCTGGCCAGCCACGTGTCAGGCTCTGCTCCAGCCATAGCCACTGCCCTCCCCCTCCACACACCTTGCGGTCGCTGAGCCCGGACACGGTGTCCACATACTCCTCCTGGATCATGAAGGCAGCCAGGTTGGCTGTGTAGCTGGCAAGGAAGATCACGGCGAAGAAGGCCCACACCAGCACCATGATTTTGCTGGTGGTTCCCCGGGGGTTCTCCACGGGCACCGAGTTATTGAACACCAGGGCCCAGAGCAGCCAGATGGATTTCCCAATGGTGAATGTTGAGCCGCCGGGGCCTGCAGGGGGCCAGGATAGGACATGGTTCCCAAATCCCTTTTGCTCATTCAGGGAGCAGAAAGAACTACAGCTCCCAATGGCCCTTGGGGCTACGGCTCTTCCCCAAAGGCTGCTGGGAAATGTAGTTCCATGTGCTGTCAGGGTGCTGTGTGGTGAGGTGACAGGGGAAAGGGACTCACGCTTGCCCGTGGCCAGGCTGCGGTTGTAGCCCACGGGACTGAGGTACTCGAAGATGAAAACGGTGACAGCAACCACGGTGAGGCACATAACAAACATCATCACCCACACAGCGGGGCTGTAGGGCTCTAGAGACAAGGGAGGCAGCGTCATGGCTCAGCCAAGCAGAGGCCGGGGGACACAAAGGCATGCAGAGGAAGTTCAGCCAGATATGGTCCTGTCCTGGTTCCCAGGCTTGGGGGCAGCCCTGTGGCCCCCACAGAAGCCTGGGAGGCAGTCTCTCTCAGAGCCATCCCACCCATTTCTGCGGTGTTTTGTTTTTGAGACACAGTCTCTCTGTATGGTCCAGGCTGGACTTCAACTCACTATGTAACCCAGGCTGCTTTCAATACTCATGGCAATCCTCCTGCCTCAGCCTCTGGAGGACTGGGATGCAGTCCACATCACCACATCCGGCCCCATTTCTGCGGTTTTAACACCCCATCTCGGCTCTTTCCTAAACGTTATCTGGGGGTCAGACTTGATCCTGCAGTCCACTTATCACATCCTACGCTGCCCCAGGCCAGCCCCCAGGCTCCTGTATTAGGAATTCCATGCCCGTCCAGTCCCGGCCACCCCCACCCCGTTTGGGTCAGTTGCCAATAGAGGGCACACTTCTCTCTTTGAGGGAACAACTGACTCCCAGGGTTGCAGCTCCAGCCCAACCCCCACATGGCTGAGAGGTGACCCAGCCCATGCCAGAGCCCTCCCTATGGTTCCCCAACAGCCCCCGGACAAAGTCACTGCCCCTCAGCCTTCTGCCTTGCTCCTTTCCTGGCCATATCACTGTCACCGGGCCCAGAGGCTTTCACGCACGTCGCCTCTGGGAACTCAGGGATTCCACTTCCCACAGCCAGGAAGCACGTGCTGCCAGGACCATCCTTGTCACAGCCAGGTCCCTCCCCCTGGCTGTGGCTGCAGCCTCTGCTGGGTAACTTGGACCATCGCGCTGGGCCCTGCGCATACCTCTCCCGACTTCTGCAGCTCAGGAGATGGGATTTCTACCCAACCCTCCGCAGACCCACCAACCCGTCCGGGGCCGGCTTTCTACCCACATCCTGGGTCTGTCTACTTCTCTCACCCGTTCCCGCCTTCCTACTGCACAGATACTTTCTCTGGCAAAGACCTTGGAGCAGCCTCACTGCCGGCCTCCTACTCCCGCAGTAGCTAAGATGGGACCTTCCATCTCCTGCTGCCTAAATAAGAGTTATCGCCCTTGACACTGAAGTAAGAGTGAACCCCAAACTTCTAGTAGCAGCCGAGGTCCTGCAAGCTCTGCCCAGTGGCTCCCAGCCTTCGCCTTCTGCCCCTCTGGCCCCTGTCCCTCTCCATCTTTTCACCCAGGCTTCCTTTCTCACTGTATCCAGCACCAGCGGAGTGGCCTGTTCAAGTTTCCCTCTATCTTCTCCAGGAGCCTCGGAGCTCCTACAAGGCAGGGATCTGTCTGCCTCCCTCAGCGCTCGGTCCCGGCCGGCAGCCCAGAGCCTGGCACGTAGCAGGTGCTCAGTGCCATGGATGGGTGACCTGAGCGCTTGTAATGTGCTGGAGCCGAGCTAATCTGGCCTCTTCCTCTCACACTCAGACACAGGGGAAGACTTGGGTTTGGTGAGGCCTGAAGCGTGCACGCTTGGGAAGGCTCGCTTTAAGAGACTGCAACTCTGAATAGAAAAGCAGGGCCAGGGTTGGGTGCGGCAAGAGAATGCTCCGGAGTTCAGCCTTTTTAAAGTTTATGGTAAAAGTCCTTCTGGTAGGGGGAATTATTTCTCCCTTTTTACAGATTAGGAAATGTGGGCTCAGAAATGATGTCACTTCATGAGTCACACAGGCTCTCACTATGTAGTTCAGGCTGGCCTTGAACGCAGAGACCCTCCTGCCTCAGCCTCTGGGAGTGTTGGGATTACAGGCATGCACCCTCACACCTTTTGGAACTCGGGTTTCTGGCCCTACATGCTTAAAAACAGTTGCTCCATCCTTGCTGAAGTCTGACTCCCTGTCCCTGGGCCCCAGCTCACCGAGGAAGGCAGATGGGGACACGGTGCCATTGCTGCGGGCCACCATGACGCTGATGCCCGTCTCCACGAAGGGCACAGAGAAGTCCACGATCTCAGACCGCTCCTCGTTGATGGTGAGGGAGCCGATGGCCATGTCTGCGCGCTGATAGAACACCTGGGTGGAGGTGAGAGGCCAGGGAACACGGCTCAGGACCCTTCTCCCGGGCGGGCCACTTCCTTGCCCCCTCTGACACAAAGAGCCCCGCCCGAGCCCCGCTCCTGACAGGCCCACTATCTTTCTGGCCCGCCCTAAGATTCCGGACCCCACCCCTTTCCCAGGCTCACCTGGCTTGTGACCCCGCCCTCTTGATGCCCAAGGCCTATTGGCCCCACCCCTATGTTCTCGGCCCCACCCCCTCACCTCCCCTATCATTCCATTCCAGACTCCATCGATCTTCTTCCCGTGTTTGCCGTTTGTGACCAGGTAGAGGTCGTAGCTGAAGCCGATGGTGTGCGCCAGTCTCTTCAGAATGTCGATGCAGAAGCCCTTGCAGCACCGCTTTTCTGGGCGGGGGGCGTCCGGTGGAGGGCTGCAGGGAGCGACCAGGCTTGGGGACCCCTCCGTCGGGCTCCCCCATGACGTGCGGGTACGGAGGAGGGGACAATGGGGAGGCTGAGAGCATGGTTAGCCCTTCCCGGGAAATCTGAGGCGCCCTTAGGTGCCTGGAGAGCTAGAGTGCTTTGTGGGCAGGGGCCCAGGTTTTGGGCTTCAGGGGAGGAGCGTTTTGAAGCTGCAGCTCCTGGGTCCTGGGCTGTCACCTGTGGGTTTGGTTGAGCTGGCTCCGGCAGGGCACCGAGTCTCGGATGCAGGTGCCACTGACGGGGTCGGCAGGCTCCACGATGACAAAGGGCCTCTCCTCCAGCGTGGCCACCGTGAGATGCTGCGTGTCATCCACAGGCTGCAGGAAGCGGCCGTAGCGGGACCACAGCGGGTACTTGAGGCGGAGAGTCTGCTGCTCCCAGCTGCCCACCTTGGACAGAGAGAAGGACAGTCAGCCCTCCTGGGGGCTCTTTTGGGTAATGGAAAGAGAGCCGGAGCTGGGCAGACCTCCTTTCTACTGCCCAGAAAGTCCTGGCTTCCCTGCTCCTCTCCTTCAGACCTAGGAGTAAGCGCTGTCTCCCCACAGGAAGCAGCAGCATCTCCTCCAGATGCAGGAGACTGGGCCTTCAGTCTGGTCCTCGAATCAGGACTGGGGGTCCAGGCCCAGCCTCCTCCCTCAGCCCCAGGGGTCCAGGCCCAGCCTCCTCCCTCAGCCCCGGGGGTCCAGGCCCAGCCTCCTCCCTCAGCCCCGGGGGTCCAGGCCCAGCCTCCTCCCTCAGCCCCGGGGGCCCAGCCCTGCACTCCCACAGTTGAGGACCTCGAGCCCTCCCCTGCCAGGACCCGAAGCTCAGCCCGTGCCTGTGCCGGGGTCTGGACTCTGACTCACCACCTCCCAGGTCCTGTCTCGGGTGAGGGAAATGACCACCAACGAGGGGTTCACCAGGAAGCCGTCCTCATTGAAGGAGTAGTCCCGGTTGTCCCAGGTGATATTCATGAAGTACCTGCCGGGAGACAGGGCCCCTTCCGTTGCTCTGTCCCTGCTGTTGGATGGAATCTCTGCTCCTCCACTCCCCAAGTTTCAGAAACACACCCTTTCTTGGGTGCCCTGTGCCCTCAGGACACCACCCCATGCCCTTAGCTTGGTGCTGAGGACCAAGAAGCCCTGAGTGCCTTGGCTCCACCTGCCTCCCAAGCCCCATTTCTGATCGTTTTCCACCCAAAAACTTTCCAAAAAGTATTCTTTTTTTTTTTTTTTTTCTATTTGGAGGTAGGAACTCACTAAGTCACTCAGCTGCCCAGGCTGTACTCAAATTTTCTGATTCTCCTGTCTCAGCTTTCCAGAGTGTGGGATTAGAGCGAGCATCACCATGCCTGGCTCTGCTTGTTTGAGACAGGGTCTCACTAAGCTGGCTGGCCCTGTACCTGCAATCCTCCTGTCTCAGCCTCCTGAGTGCTGGGATTACAGGTGTGCACCACCATGCTTGGCTGTGAAAACCCTTTCTGATGGGATCAACACTGAGTGGAGTGTCCTCTGAACACGTCAGTGTTTTTCTTTAATCTCTAGGCATTCACGTGTGCTGTTCTGACTGGAAACTCTACCTTGACCGGCTCTCTCATGTTGCAAAGACTCAGCTCAAGTGTTTCTTCTGCTGGAAAGAGGCCCCCGGGGGGCTCTGACTGCCTTGATGTCTGCGATGTCACATCACCAACCCAGTCCCTGGGCTCCACTTCCATCTCCCTTCTTCGGTCCTCAAGTCCCGCCCCCTCCCGCTTACACACAGCCCCCTGGACCTCACCCCTGCTTCCTGCCTGGCCTCCAGCCTCCCCCTCTGCCGCAGTCTGAATCCTACATGGCCCCAGTTGCCACATCCCTCCCCTGCTCATGGCAGCCCAAGGTTCCTCGGGGCCTTGGCGCAGACTCCAGGCTGTCCAACCTGGCGCTGGAGGCAACAGCTCAGCCCTGCTCGCCCCTGCGGCTTCATCACTGCCACCCCTAATTCTGCTGCTCCTGCCTGTTCTGAACTACGGTGGCCCCATTTGCCTACCCAGCTGTCATGCTGGATCTTTGCCCATGCTGTTTTCTGACCTCGGGGAATGCTAGCCATTTCCGGTGAACTCCCCACCTCTTTATTTCAGCCTCCCAAACGGAGAGTTCCAACCCCAGGACCTTTACACCTGCTGGCCCCTCTCCCTTCATTCAGATCTTCCAATGCTTGGTTCTTTTATCCATTATTTTGTTTGTTTTTTGAGACAGAGTCTCACTACATATCCCAGGCTGGCCTCAAACTCACTATGTAGCTCAGGCTGGCTTGGAACTTCTGAGTATCCTCCTGCCTCAGCCTCTTGGGTGCTGAGGTCACAGGTGTGCACCACCATGATACCTAGCATTTCCATTTTTAACCTCTGGCTTTCATCTCCTCAGAATGGCCTTGCCGACCATCCTGCTTAGCCCAGCACCCCCCTTCTTATGCCGTCCTCTTGTTTTTCATCTTGGACCTTACCACCGGCTGGTATTTTCTTTCTTTTCTAATTTGTTTGCTGCTTCTCTCCCCATTAGACCATAAGCTCTGTGAGAGCAGGGACTGCGCTTCACACTAGTCCTTTGGGCCTGCACTGGTGCTCGGCACACAGGGCATTCTCAATAAGTAAAAGGCGTCTCAGTGAATGGATGAATGGGTCCACTCAGGGAGGAGCGTCAGCCTCAGGACTCCTCTCATCCCCCAGGAGGCATTGCCTCCTCCTGGAAACCTCTCTGACCACCTAAGCAGCTGAGCCCTGACTTGTGTGTCCTGTTTTTAGAACGCAGACTGGGGCCAACAGCATCTTCCCTCTCTCTCTCTCTCTCTCTCTCTCTCTCTCTCTCTCTCTCTCTCTCAGACAGGGTCTCACTATGTAGTTTGGGCTGGCCTCGAACTCCCAGTGATCCTCCTGCCTCAGCCTCCCAAGCGCTGGGATTACAGGCATGCGGCACTGTGCCTGGCCTCAGCATCCTCCCTTGGGATGAGATTTCACCCTGAGATTGGAGGGATGTGTGGTAGCCAGGTAAGCATGAAGTTTTAGGGAACAGATTCTAGATAAAGAATTGAACAGCCCAAGGGGAGGCAAGCCTGAGAGAAGAGCAAGAGAGACAGGAGTAAAAAAAGATCAGAAGGAGATGAAAGTAGCTGGCCCTAGGCTCAGCCTCCACTCCCGATCTCTGTGTTTCTGTGCATGTTTATCTTTCCAATAAACCGCTTTTCCCTGAGGAACCTGAGGCGAGACTCGGCTCCTTGCAACCAAAAACATCCTGGCTTAGACAGATCCCTCCCCCTGCTCCTGCACGGCCGGCGCTGCCTCCGCTACTGCAGGCGCCACACCACGCTGCCATGATGCCCATCCCTCCTGCCACTTCTCCAGGACCCTGCTTCCTTTGAAGAAGCCTGTGGTCTTATTCATCTCTCTGTTCCCAGCACCCAGCATGAGCCCCAGTTCCTGGCGGGTGTTCTGGGATCCAGATCCCCAACAGTTCTCCATTCTCATCCCCTGGGTCTTCTCGCCCATCCGCCACCTCCTCCCAAGCTCAGCTCATTTCAGGATTAACGGCCTCTCCTCCCACTTTTCTATCACCAGACTCGGTTTCCCCACACTCACAGGTTCCTATGCTGGAGATGCCGTTTCCCACCAAAAAATCATAATGTGTAAACTAGGCGCACGGGCTTCAAGCTAAGGTCGACTCTTCCCAGCCTTTCTGCAGCTAACCCAGACCATGTGCAGGGTGCATTCAACTTCTCTAACAATCAGTATGGGACCAGCACCAGCCAATCAGAATGGAGATGGCTGTAACAACCAGTACTGCAGCCCTGCCCACATGACGACATTCTCACCCATAGCACTCAAGACCTGTCCCTTCCATTTCCCTTAAAAGAAAATTGCTTGGCCTGGCATGGTGGTGCACACTGATAATCCCAGCACTTGGGAAGCTGAGGCAGGAGGATCATCACAAGTTTGAGGCCAGCCTGAGCTACATAGTGAGACCCTGTCTCAAAAAGACAAGAAAAAAAAGAAATTGCTTGCTTCCCATTTCTTCGTCCTCTGTTCTCATAAGCGATGCCTGTTCAGTCAGCCCAGAACCCAGCGTGATGTGGGGAGATGCCAGAGCTACAAGAAGGTGGTTCTGGAACCCTGGAGATCTGGACCACTCATTTCTGGTGTGTCGTGTGACGGAGGAACACAGTTCTACTTCTAGGAGCCACTGGATCATCGGGTCTTTTTGTTACTGAAGCTCAGTGTACAATCTAACTAGGACCCAATCTAAACTGCTATTAGTTGTAAGTCATAGCCAAGGCATATACAGATTATGCTGCAGGCCCATAATCGCAGTACTCAGGAGACTGAGCCAGGAGGGTTACTATGAGTTTGAGGCCAGCCTGAGCTATGTAGTGAGACCCTGCTTCAAAAAACAAAAACAAACAAACAAGCGAAATACATATACATGGGCCGGGGGTATAGCTCAGTGGTGCAGCACCTGCCTGGCAAGCTCAAAGTCCTAAGTTCAATTCCTGGTACAACAACAACAACAAATATATAGAGAGAGCAACAATAACAACAACAAAACAATATATATGTATATATATAGCCATGATAAACCATCTAATATAAAATACATCTGATTTCAAAGACTTTGAAATGTGAAATATTGCTGCGCCTGGTGGTGCACGCCTGTAATCCCAGCACTTGGGAAGCTGAGCGGGAGGCTCATTGTGAGTTCGAGGTCAACCTGGGCCCTGTAGGGGGTTCAAGGCCAGCCCGAACTATGTAGCAAGACCCTGTCTCAAAAATAAAAGGGCTGGGCCTGGTGTCGTACACCTATAATCCCAGCATTTGGGAGGCTGAGACAGGAAGACTGTTGCCAGTTCAAGACCAGCCTGGGTTAACAAAGTGAGCTCAAGGGCAGCCTGAACTGCAGAGGGAGATCCTGTCTCAGAAAGACAAAATAATAAATAAAATAAAACATGAAATATTACGCATGTTAAGTCATGAAATATAGCAGTACACTCACACTGTGTCAGGCGCTTTCCAAACTACCTGATTTAGTCCCAGAAAAGAAACCCAGTTGAAAGGGATGGTTGAGAAATACAGTGAATGTTTAAATTCAAAAATTTTTTATTACTGTAAAAGCATAATTGCCATTAATCCCCTTCAACCCCCCCCCATGCACTGCAAACATATCTATCCTGACGCACCTGCCCTACTAATAAGGGCATGGGAACGGCAGGTCTGTAAGAACGTGTCAGTGTGTCCTCATCTGACACCCTGTGACTACTGCCTGCTCCTCAAACTCAAGATGACCAGAAAGGTACACATCTTCTTGAACCAGTTTAGGACACGGAGGCAGCCACAGCTGCACAACTAACAGCATTCATGAAAGAGGACTTCCGGAACTGCTTCAGGAAGAAGCCAGAGTGACAGGAGTGGCATGTTCAAAGTGAGGAGGAGCATTTTGAAGGGTGCTGACGGCACCGTGTGTTTTTGGTATTAATATTTTTTGTTTGTTTGTTTTCTTTTTTGAGACAAGGTCTCACTATGCATTTCAGTCTGGGCTTGAATTCACTATGTAGCCCAGGTTGGCCTCGGACTCAGGGCAATCCTCCTGCCTCAGCCTCAATCTTTCTGCCTCAGTGATGGGATGGCAGGCGTGTACCACTAGGCCTGGCTAAAGTTTTAAAAAACTAAACATTCAACATATTTTTCCCATCACACTTGGTACACAGTATCCTGAGGTTCAGACAGGGAACAGGATTGGGTAGGGTGTGGATTAGGTTAGGGTGCAGCCCCCCCCCCACCTTCCCCAACCCTGCTCACCGGTGCAGACTCTCCCCGCGGTGGGTGCGGTTCTGGGCGCGGCAGTCGTGGCCCAGCTCCGGTAGGAAGCCGTAGTCCCGCAGCAGGGCCTGGGCGCCTTTGGCGACCACAGCCACCCCAGCTGCCACACGCCGGGCCAAGTCGTCCCGCCAGCCCGCTGAGCGCACAGCAAACAGCCCCGCGGGCAGTGGGGCTCCTCCTGGCAGAAGAAGAGGCTCCCCGGGGGCCCCGGATCCCCCGCCTCCGGCCAGCTGGGGTCCCACCATGAACCACACGTAGCCCGGCCCGGTGAGGCCGGCCTCCTCGGCGGCCCGGAACACGGGCTCGGCCTCCTCGCGCGCACAGAAGAGCAGGCGGATCTGCGCGCTGACGCTGCGGAGCTGTGCACCCAACACGGCTTCGCCCGCGCCCGGGTCCAGCGTCAGCGCCCCGCGGTGCTCCCAGCCCACCAGGCTGCCGTCGGTCAGCACCTCGATGTAGGACAGGAAGGCGCGGTGGCCGGGGGCACGCGTGGTCACCGCCACGAAGGACGTCCAGTCGTACTCCTCCAGCACCTCAAAGATGACCTGAAGCTGCTGCTCGGTGGAGGAGCCCAGCTGCAGGAAGGTGGAGCCCTTCTCCTGCGGAGAAGAGGCGGTCACAGCCTCCAGATGGGGGATCTCATACCCCAGCATCTGACTCTTCCGACCCGCAGTTCCCAGTGGCACTGGTGGGCCCAGCTCTCAGCATGGCAGACTGACTAGCTGTTCGCCAAACCCTTCTCCTTTCCTCCCCTGCACAGGCTACACAGGTTTAGGTTTAGCCACATGACTGAGTGCTCTGGGGCCCACTTAGATCTCTCCCACAGGAAGCCAGGTGTGGTGGTTCAGCCACCAGTCGGGAGGTTGAGTCAGAAAGATCTCTGCAAGTTCAAAGCCAGCCTGAACTACACAGTGTGACCCTGTCTCAATAAAAACAGGAAGAAAGTAAAATAAAATGAAATAAAAAGAATTATAAATGAAAAGGCTCTCCCATATGAACCTTACACTCCTCCTGGTCTAAGGACAGGCTCAAAGGCCACAGAGGAGGACTCTGAAATTCAACAGGATTCCAGAGCCACACAAGGAAGGGAGCCTGAGTCTGTGAGTCACCATGTGGAGCAGAGCCAGCTCCAATCACGGTCACCTGTCTAGACTTTTATGAGTGAGAAACAACTGACAGCATCGGGCTGCACTGCTGCTAACACCACTGTCATTAATACACCCAGCAACCACTGGGGGAACTACAACTCCCAGCATGCACTGAAAGGGACTGTTTCTCTGAGCAGCAAGGGACACCATACTCCCAGTTTTCCTTTAATTTTTGTGGTATCTCCCCACCCCCTCCTCTATCTCCTTTACTGGCCCCTCTTTCTCAGCTAGAATGCTAAATTCTTTTTTTTTTTTTTTTTGGTATCAGGAATTGAACTCAGTACCTTGCGCTTGCCAGGCAGGCGCTGTGCAGCTGAGCTAGATCCCCAGCAGAATGCTAAATTCTAAATGTAGCATCCCCGCTTCCCCTCTTGTTCTGTTTTCTTCTCTGTCCTCTGGTTAGGTCGTCCAGCCAGAAAAGCTTAAATACTGTCCCCCTCTACACTGTCCAATATGATAGCTGAATGTGTCTGTTAAAATTTAAATTCATTAAAAGTAAGTAAAACTGAGAAATTAGTCTTCTAGTCCTGCTAACCACTCATTAAGAGCTCAACAGCCTCGTGGTGCTTGTGGCTGTCTCAATGGACAGAGTGGCTGTGCAGTAGGGCATCTTCCTTGTTGCAGGAAGTTCCGCGGGATGTGCCAGGTTACCCTGATGGCTCCTACCCCTAATCAGAACCACGAGCTCCCGACAAACCGATCTCCCTGTCTAGTCAACATCTCCACTCAGAGTTTCAAGAAATTCTCAACCCTAGCCTGTCAAAAAACAGATTTAGGGGCAGGTACTGGGAATTGAGCCCAGGGTGGCTCTGACCCTGAACTAAATCCTCAGGCCTTTTTATTTTTAATTTTGAGACAGTCTTGCGAACTTCTCCAAGCTGGCCTCAAACTTTTGACCCTCTACCGCAGCCTCCCAAGTAGCTGGGATTGCAGATTATAGGTGTCTGCTCCCACGCCCAGCGAAAATGGAATTCTTGAGCTCCCCTACCTGCCTCAAACCTGCTCCCTGTCTTCCTTCTGTCCCTTTGTCAGACCCCTTTCCTTTCTTCATGTCCACAAACACTCAGGCTTTTCCAAGCCTCAGCCGTACCACAGAACAGAACCCGTGTGCCTGGTTTACCTCTCCCGTTCCTCGGGCCCAGTTAACCCTCTCCCGGCTGCCTTCCGCTGAAGCCCCTGCCTGAGTTCTTACGGCATCTTGTCAGTTTCCTCCAGGGCCAGGTTGACTCTGTGGCTTGCCTGTCTCTTTCCTTTATTAGAATTCAAGCTCCGTAAGACAGGGACTTGTTCCCCGACCTCGCAGTTTTATTCCCCAGAACCTAAAGTTGCCCTGGCACAAAATCAGCCCTCAACCAGCCTTCCTGCGAGGCGGTGCGGACAGCAAGTGGACTGTGTCACACTCGGCCTGTGTCTGTGGTTGTACATGTAGAGGACACGAGGGCTCCCAGCATGCAGTGCGAAGCAGGCACCTCGTCCTTCAGCAGGTGGGAGTGTGTGTGGGAGACCGCGTGCCTTGCAGTCAAGGGCGTGCAGACCGAGCTGTGAGGGCCACTGTCTTTTATCCGGGGATACCAGGGGGACTACAGTTCCCTGAAGACAATGCATTGTACGCAGAGTGGACCAGTGTCCAGCAGCAAGTGAAATGGAGCAGCTCCCACATGTAGCTGCAATTGGCAGCAGGAAGGACCACAGCTCTGGTCATTCTAGAGGTGGCAGCCAGGAAATAGTACGTTCACCTCCTAGGTCTACAGCTCTGCCTACAAATCTCTGGACCACGTCATGCCAAGGAGAATGAGAAAGCTGGGCCCGAGGTCCTTCCCAGAAGGCTTTGGACAGGAGAACTACAAGTCCCAGCATGCAATAATGACCCAGTCACACAGCTATCCGCCCTCACAGCAAGAAATTGGCCGAATGGGGCTCCACCCATTCAGGTGGCTCCATCCTCCAGCAAATCACACCTCCCATTTCCACTGGCTCCACCCCTAACAGGCCGCACCGTTTCTAAAGCCCCGCCTCTTGGCTCCCCCGCCCCCGCCCCCTAGTCCGCAGACCCGGCTTGCTCATTGATACTTGGCTGTACAAGTCCACTACAGCTGGCCTCCCCTGCGCCTTTGGGAGGCAACCTCTCTGCAGGCCACGCCAGCTCCAGGCTCGCCTCCCTCTGCACTGCAGGCTTTTGGCTCTGACCTTTCATTGACTGGGGCTTCCTCGACGTAGGCCTTCATCTTCCTAGTTTCTACCTGCGCGGCTGGGCAGGCCCCCTTCCCAAGCCCTGCTCCTAGGCCCACGCTTGCACCACAGAGAGGCCCGCCCCTGCCCTTGCTGGACTCCCCGAAATCCTTCTTCCAGGCCTGGCTCTGCCCTTCCTCATCCAACGCTCATGGATGACTCCTCCCCTTCCCAGGCTCCTTTTGCTGGATGGCTCAACCTTCCCCGGTAACCTCGAGGCTGCTCAGCTGGCCGGGCCTTCTGCAGACCCTGTAACTAGTCCCCGTGCCTGCCTCCCTGGGCCGCCTTCCCACTGGACTTCTCCCCTTCCTGACCCCTATTCCTGTCCAACTGACTCCTCGCCATCCCTGAATCCTGCTCCATGCCTCACCTGCAGTGACGGGGCCTACGTCCTCCCCAAGCTCTGCTGCTTGCCCGCCACCCTCCGACCCTTCTAGGTGTTCCCCTCTCTAGTCAAGTCAGCCCCACCTCTCACCTAGGCCCTACCTAGGTCCCAGAGGAGAACCCACGAACGGCCCCGCCCCCGTAGCCCCGCCCAACCACGCCCCAACCACGCCCCCCGCGCACCTTGGGCGTGAGCACGAGCGCGGCGCCGCCGTGCACGGCCACGATGGGCAGCGAGGTCTGCGCGGACAGGAAGTCGAGGATGGGCGCGACGGCGGGCGCGCGCGAGTCATCCTCGAAGACGACGCCGTGCACGCGCAGCCCCGACAGCAGGTCGCAGAGCTGCAGCACGAGGCTGCGTGGGTCCGAGCCGTTGAGCACCAGCGCCACCGGCCGCACGTCCAGGCCCGGGCTGCGCACGGCCGCCGCCACCGCCGGGCCCAGGCGCGCCGCCTCGGCCGCGTACGCGGGCCCCGAGAACACAAGCGCCACGTTGAGCGGCCGCGCCCCGCCCGCGCCCCCGCCGGGCCCCGCGCCCCCGCCCGGCCCCGGCGACTCCTCCGGGAAAGGGCTGGCGCAGGCCAGCGCGAGCAACAGCAGCATCCTAGCGGGGCCCCGAGGGCCGCGGGAACCCCCGGCGCGGCGCATCGCCTGCGGGCTCCGCCGGGCGGCCCCTGCGAAGGGGACAGAGGGGGCCGGAGGGAGGGGCGCGCAGGAGCGGGGACGGGAGGAGGGACAGAGATAGCAAGAGATGGAGTGGCAGCGACGAGAGATGGAGAGAGAGCAAAGGAGAGATCCAGACAGGGGCAGAGACAGCAGAGGGAGTGAGAGACACAGGGAGAGACAGAGACAGAGTAGAAGGACAGAGACAGGGAGAGAGACACCAGGGGAGAGACACAGGTCAAGGGAGAGACAGGGACACAGGGAAGGACAGTGGCGGAGGTGGAAGCGAGCCCCAATACAGTGTGGGGGAGGCAGGAACAAAGCCAGGGAGAGTGGGGTGAGTAACGGGGACAATACAGAGGGAAGGAGGGAGAAAGGCCGAAACGGAGGGGACAGAGAGACCCACAGAGATGGGACAGAATGGGAGCGGGGAGAGAGGAAGGGAGGGTTAGGAAGAGAGATGGAAGGGATAACAGACGGGGTGGACGGGCGCGGAGCGACAGGCAGAGAGAAGACAGCGGGAGGAGTGACAGAAATAGGGAGTGAGCGAGACCCGGAGCGGCGGGCGGGAGAGGTGCAGAGATAGGGGCGGGAGGGCAGGAGAGACAGAGAAAGTTGGACAGGGAGGGAGAGGGAGAGCGAGCCGAGGAGGCCGCGGACAGACCCCAGGGCCACCAGGAGAAAAGCAACGCAGCGATGGGACAGCGCAGGCAGAGCAGAGCAAATGCACAGAAAGACAGAAATAGCAAGCGAGGCAGGGCCCGAGACCCCGCCAGGGCGGCCCGCGCAGACATGAAAGGCCGGCCAGGAAGGCGAGTGGCAGGAGGGAGCGGAAATGAAAGGAAGGAAAAGGGGTCAGGTGGGTGGGGAGAGAGAACGAAGAGAAATTAGCGGGGTGCCCTAAGGGGAGAAAATGCCCTCCAGGCCTCGCCCCTCATCTCATCACAACCCCAGTCCACCCCGCACTCAGAGTGAGAGTCATGGGCCAGGCCGGTGCTCAGGGTTGGGGACACAGCTGTGCAGAGCTGGGGAGGGGTCCCTGGCACCTAGCCCAGAGCGATTCAGTAAATTAGAGGAAATACAGCTTTGCCTCCGCTGCCCCCTGTTGAATACTGGCTGCCTGGGGTGCATGGACTGGGAGCCCAGGCTCCTGGGTCCTGGGTCTGAGCAGGATGTGGGGGGCTATTTCTGGCTCCCAGAGAGGCACAGGGACCTGCACTGGGGGCTCTGGCAAGGGGTGAGGGTCCAGACAGGGAAGGTTCTCTCTTCTCTCTAGGCTGTCAGTCAGCCTCCTGTCCAGTTGCCATGGTAGCATAGGCCTCCTCTACCCCATAGACAGCCAGGGTGGGGGAAAGGCCCACAACTCCAGCCCTGCCCGAAGGCGCCCTCTCCCCGCCCCCCCTTCCCAGAGATCCCAGGCTGCTGTCTTTCTGGGGAAGGGAGCAGGGGCTCCTGGCAGGCCCTCCCTCCCAAATCCTGGCTCCTCCTTGCCCCTCCTCTCCACTGTCCTTCCCCAAGCAGCTGGTTCAATCAGCGCTCAGAATAGCCCCCCCTCCACCCCAAAATAACCCACAGCTGTGGCCTGGCCCCCGCGGGGTTAATACTGGCGCTCCTCTCCCTTCCTGGGGGCTGTGCACCCCTCTGTCCCTCAGTTCTCCCTCTCAGGCCCACCCCTTGCCTGGCCTCTGATTTGGGGGAGCTCAGGATCTTGCTCCCTGCTGAGACCTAGGAAGGCAGCCACCAGCCCCTGCCTTCCCGGGTAGCTGGAGGCCGCTGCTTTCCCTTCGGGGGTTCAGACACTGTCCCCCAGCCCTCCGGGACTGAGGAGTAGCATCCCCAGCCGTCCCGGGGCTCTGGAGGCCGGATCCCGGGAGCCCACACCCCCAGGGATGAGAGTCCAGGCCCCCAGCTCCTCCTCCTCCTGAGTGTCAGCTCCAACTTCGGTCCAGCCGCACAGGGGCCAAAGAGCGAGACCCCTGCCCTCCCTGTAGGTGGCTGGGCCCCGCCCCTCCTCCCTCCAACTTCTCCCCAGACTCCAGGCCTGGCCAGCAGCCCCTGGCTCCCCTAGGACTCCAGGGCTCTGCTCCATTCTTCCTCAGGACCCAGGAGCCCTGGCTCCCTCCTGTCCCCAGCCCGGCACCCTGGGCGCCTCGAGCTATACCCCTGTGTGTCCCCCAGCTCTGGCCTCCCCAGTCGCCCCACTGAGATCCTGTGCATGGATGGCACAGAGTGTCCCCAAACTGAAGAGGAGGAGGAGGAGGAGGAGGAGGAGGGTGCCAGAGATTCCCGGGGCGTCCCTGTCTCTCTTGCTTCCCCCACCCGTCCATCGCAGAAGAGGGGAGAGACCACTTTGATCCGTAGCTTCCCCCCAGTCACGCTGCAGACGGCAGCGTCCGTCCCCCACCCCGGTCTCTGCACCCCAGTCCCGGTGCCTGTGAGAAGCTGGAAGGGCATTCCAGAACCTTGAGGAGGGGGTGGCAGCCTGGGGTGAGGGTGCCAGGGGCCTAGGTGCCCTCAAGGTCCTTGGCAGGAGTATTAATAGCAGACTCATAGCTATGAAGGGAGGGGCAAGCCAGAGGAGAGCGGGAGAGGGACACCAGCTCCGGGGAGCCTGATGCAGGGAGGGGGTGCAGAGGAAGGGTGTCAGGTATGTGCCGCTGGGGAGAGGAGCAGTGTCAGAGGAAGGGGGGGCTTAGGAGATTTGTGGTGTAGGGACCGAAAAAAGGGGTTCAGAGAGGGAGAAGGGGTGGAGGAGAGTCTCTGAGGAACAAGGGGGACCCTTGCCTGCCTTAAAGCCCCTTCATGCATGAACCGTGTGGCCAACTTTTGCTCTCCTAAATTTGGGGGGTCCACACCCCCCACCCCCACGGCCCCGGCCCCGGGTCTTACCTTTTCATGACCCTGTTCTGTGAGGGGGATTTCAGGGGGGCCAGGACTGGAACTCGCTGTCCAGGGACCCGAAGATGCTGCGGAGGGCTCAGGGAGCCGGTGGGGGGGCCAGGCCCTGGGGCGGTGGCAGGAGGCAGTGGTGCTTGCGCGCTGGCAGCGGTGGCAGGGACCTCGCGCCTGTCCCTGGCCGTCTCTCCCTCTTCCTTGATCCTGACCTGCCCTGTCTGTGCCCCAAGGTTGCGGCCACCCGGACTAGGCGAGGACGAGGCTACACATGTTGCGCTGGAAGTTGGGGCCCGGACATTGCGGAGGCTGTCGGGGTGTCCTCTCGCGGCCTCGACCCCGTGGGGATCCCCCCTCCACCCACCAGGGGTGCCCCCCTCTGCCACTTCAGCCCCGGCTCCTCCCCCTGTCCATGTGCCCCATCCCGCCTCTCCCTGGCTCATTCGCACCCCTCCTTTGTGCCTTCAGCAGCCCCCCCCCCGCGTCTGTGTCTGTCTGTCTGTCTGTCTGTCTGGGTCACCTCTGAAGCGGTGGCTGGTATGCGTGCTTGTGTGATAAGCAGGAGATTGCCTGAGGGGACCGCTCACCCCTTCCTCGCTTGGCCACCTCCAGACCCCTCCTCGGCGCCCCCACTCTCAAGCATGGGCAGAAGCACACACAGACACACGCGCACACACAGACACGCGCACACATGCACACCTTCACTTCTCTGGGATTTCCCCTCAACACCCCCGGAGCTCGAGCAGGGACACACACACACACACACACACACACACATGCGCCAAGGGGTCGGATGGGGGCCGGGCTGCCACTGCCGTCAGGGGCTGCTTGGACAGACAGGAGGACACAGGCAGCTGGGGACACCCAGACGCCCGGCCGGACGCAGGCTCGAGGAACAGCACCCAGGTACACACATTCCATGCAGGTTTTGGGGTTCAGGGGAGGACTGGGGGTCCGGCGACATGCAAGCAGGCGGCTCAGGGTCAGTACAGACAGACAGACCCCTCCTCCCTCGGCCGCCGCAGCCCTGACACAGACACACCCCCCCACAGCCCGCCCCGGACGCCCGGACACGCATCCTCACCGGGCAGATGGCAGCCGCGCGGGAGACCCCTGGGGGCCGGGCGGACCCTCCCAGGCCGACACCCCCAGCTGGGCGCTGGTGGCCGGGAGGCTGCGGGCGGAGGGTGGCGGCTGCGGCCGTGGCTTGGAGGAGCCGGAGCCGGAGCGGGAGGGACTCGCACAAGCACTGCTCCCGCACACACACTCAGTCGGGATGCGATTAACATTCAGTCCCCGTGCGTCCCTGCCGGAGACCCACAGCCCCCCCTCCTGGCCTCCCTGGGGACCCCTCCTCCTGCCAGGGCTGAGGGAGGGGCGGCCCCCTGCCCAAGCTCCCGGCCTCTGGCTTCCTCCCAGGACCAGGGAGAGGGGCTGCAAATAAACAGGGAGGGAGGGGGGTAGGGATTCAGAACCGGCGTGGAGACGTTCGCTTCCGATTCAGATTCCAGGGCTACCTACGGGAGCTGCCCCAGGCTCCCGTCACTTAAAGGCTCGGTACCCGGAGGCCTTTCCCTGACTCCAGCGACCGTGCTAAGACCCATCCTTGGCTTTATCAAAAGCTTTATCCAAAAGGCTGTGCTCAAAAACTAGGTCTCTGCTATGGAAGCAGGGGTCGTTGCTCAGCCCCAGGGGTTCAAGCCCCCACTGTCCTCCCTCAGACCCAGGAGTCCAGGCCCAGCCTCTCCCTCAGAGCCCTGATCTCTGCCCTCACACTTGAGGGTCCGGGCCCAGCCTCTGCCCTCAGACCCGGGGTCCAGGCTCAGCCTCTTGCCTCAGACCCGGGGTCCAGAAGTCCCATCTCTGCTGGCACTCGGGGATCTGGGGACCCCTCTCCAAGTCCCTTTTGAAGCGCTCAGGCATCCTGCCCTTCCTAGCACAAACCAGCGTGGTTTCATGGGTGTCACCCTCGGGCATAGGGCACGAGAGCCTCTGAGGAAACACCTCCTTACTGCTCCTTTTACTATGGAACGTAGGGTCAGCAGACGCGGCGCTCAGGTACCTGGAAGGGGAGCAGTGTCTGCTGTGTGCAGACCCTAGCCCGGCCCCTGCGTCCCCACAGGCCTTCTGCCCATCCTGTCCCTCCGGGTGGAGTGGCCTCCAGCACGAGTGTACAGCTGCCTGTGTGCCCTGGGTGGAGGGTGCTGCAGGACACCTGGCTCCTTGGAGGCTGGGGCTGGGGGGACTTGCAGGTATGGGGCAGGCCTGGAGCCTGGGCTGGTACCAGGCCCATGAGCACCTGAGGTAGTTTGAGCCCGAGTTTTGCCCTTGAGCCCATTGGGGAAACTGCTCTTCCCGTCATGCTCAAGGTCTGCGAGGGCTGGGTTGGAGGTGCACAGTCCTGAAAAAGACTGGAGGCTTGACTTGTGAGGTGGTGCAGGAGGAAGGGCTCCTGGGTGTAGATTCCTGATGTTAAAACCCTTGAGCTAGAAAATGAAGGGTCCCCCCTTGATGGGAGACCCTAAGTTCCAAGACAGGGAGATACAGAGGGGAGGGTGCTGGGGCCTGGACCTCCGGGCCTGAGGAGGGAGGCCCTGGGTCTGAGCGAAGTGATGCTAAGAGCCCCTTTCTTTTCTTTCCTGCTCGGAGCTAGAGGCCCTGGTGAGTGGCAGAAGCCAGCAGCCCAGCCTCTGGGTTTCTGTGCAGGACTTTGGAAGCTCAGGAGGCGCCTGCTGAACCCCTGTAAGGGATTGGAAGCTCTTGTCCTCCCTTTACAAGGACACACACTGCTTGGGGGAGCAACGCTGGGATTTGGGGGTATCAAAGCCCAGCGATCCTCCAAGTTCATAGGAGGCGTTCTGGGCGCCGGCCCTGCAAGGCAGGATGTGGGCGACAGGGGGAGCCCGAGAGCCAGCCCCTCCCTCGGGGGCGGAGCCTCCCGGCCCGGACTCCGCCCCCGCCACCACCCTCTCCCTCTTCCCCGCTCCGGCTCGGCCGCCAGCTCGGCCTCGGTCCCCCTCCCGGAGCCCCCTCCCCGCAGCCGGCCCACCGGAGGGCCTTCTCCCGCCCTCAGCCCAACCGCCCGCCGGCACAGCAGCTCGGGGGGCACCCCCCCGCCAGCCCGCCTCCCCCGCTCAGCCGTGCCCGAGCCCCCGGCCATGAATGTCTTCCGATTCCTGGGAGACCTCTCCCACCTCCTGGCCATCATCCTGCTGCTGCTCAAAATCTGGAAGTCCCGCTCGTGTGCCGGTGAGAGACCCGGGGAGGCCGGGAGAAGGGGACAGAGGCGGGGGCGTCCCAGGACGGGGGCTGGCTCCTGCGCCCACGGCGTGGTGGGGACTCCGTCTTCCGGCCCGGGTCGCCTCGGGCTCAGCTCGCCTCCCCGGGCTCGGGGTGCACACGGTCGGATCGGCGGCGCCAGGCCCCCAGTGCACACTCCCGAAGCCCCCATCTGGGCTGTCCTGGGGGATCCGTGCTGGGAACAGGGAGCCATGGCTGGTGGGGAGGTGGCTGGGAGTTGATGACGTGGACGGTGTTAGCCGGGAAGAGCGCAGGAGGGAGGTGACTTGTTGGGGGGCGCCGAGGCCAGGCAGGGTCCTCCTCAAGCCCCTCCTCCGGTCGAGAGTGTGGGAGGGCCCCGAGGAGGGCCGAGGTGGCTCTGAGGCCTAGCCCGGGACGGAGCCTCGGGCTGGAGTATCTTTGGGGCCGGCTGCCCCCTGGCTGTGGGCCGTGGGAAAGGGGCCTGCTTGGGCTGAGCGTGCTGGGGAGGCCTCTAGGGACAGCTGTGGTTCAGAGCCAGGCTGGTCCCAGGCTCCATACTGCGCCTTCGTTAGTTTATGGCCAATGCAGCCCACCATCAGCTTCCTGCTCTTCTTTCTGTGTCTGAACCACAGGGATTTCAGGGAAGAGCCAGGTCCTGTTTGCTGTGGTGTTCACCGCCCGCTACCTGGACCTGTTCACCAACTACATCTCACTCTACAACACATGCATGAAGGTAAAGCTCAGAGCCAGCTCCTTGGGCCTGCTGAGAGGGGGTGAGAGACCCCGCGGGTCTGAGGGGGGAGGCAGCTGAGATTCAGACCCCTAGGTCTGAGCCACAGGCCTCTCCAGTGAGGTAACCCATTGTTGTCCCTGCCAGGTGGTCTACATAGCTTGCTCCTTCACCACTGTCTGGATGATTTATAGCAAGTTCAAAGCCACGTATGATGGGAACCATGATACGTTCCGAGTGGAGTTCCTTGTTTTTCCCACGGCCGTCCTTGCGTTCCTGGTCAACCATGACTTCACTCCCCTAGAGGTAGGCTAACCATGGACTCCTGAAGTGGTCAGATGGTGGTGACAGAACGGCTGCCGGTGGCAGGCCCTCTCACACACTTCCTTCTCCTTGGTTTGCTGAGGCTTCCTTTTCTCGGGACCTACACACTCAGGGCAGAGGCACTGGCGTGAGGTGATGGGGATGCAGCCATGTGAGCTGGGTGCTGCTCTGTGCATCCCACGTACGCCACTCTGTGCATCCCAAATATGAGGGTGCACTGATTTTCACAACAATCCCCTTTGCTGATGAGGAAACCAAGGCTTAGGGACCCTCAATGTCCAAAGTCACTGACCTGGTAAGACCATACCAAATAGGCCAGGAACTGGGATAGTGCTCTGGAGCCAGGCTGCTTGAATTTGAATCCCAGGTCTGCCTGTTTTCTACTGACAGGAAGATGAGCCTGTGACTTGACTGTTCCATGCCTCAGTTCCCCCAAATATGAAGTCAGTATCAGGTTCTTAGGAGATTTACGATGTTTAATAGCAGTGCCTAGTGGTTAAACACAGAGACTCGGCTAGGAGTCGTGGCACATGCCTGTAATCCCAGCATTCAGGAGGCTGAGGCAGGAGGATCATTGTGAGTTTGAGACCACCCTGGGCTACAAAGTGAGCTCAAGGCCAGCCTGAACTGCATAGCAAGACCCTTGCTCAAAGAGACCAAAACAACAACAACAAAAAAAACACACAAAGAGACTCTAGAACCGTAGTGCAAGGATTTGAAGCCTGTTCCTTCCCCTGAGCACTGGTGAGACCTGGGGCAGGTTGTACAACTTCTTTGTACCTTGATTTCCTCATCTGTAAAATAGAGAGAATCAGTTCCGATAGAATTGGGTGTAGTTTTGGAGTTGGAAACGGAATCCAGAGCCCCGTGTGTGTCAGGCTCACCCTGTACACGGAGCCGCACCCCAGTCCCTCTCACCTTGAGGGGTTCTGATGAGGGTTGATGTTGGGGGAGTGTCTGGCATCGGGGGAAGTGCTGTCCCTTGTATTTGTAACCGAAGTGCTCGGTACTGTGCCTGATGCTTCTGGTTTGAGATGTCCCGGTTTGAGATGATTTTTATTCTATGGCGTTTTGCTGGGGGCCGTGCAAACTGCTGGGAGGAATTCTGGGAGGGCCCGGCCAGCCTGAAGTCTGAGATGCTGTGTCAGTTGGTAGGAGTCATACATTTGAGGCGACCTTGCCTTCCCCACACCTGCTCCTGCCCTGCAGGAAGCCAGCCCTGGGTGGCAGGGCAAGCCTATGTTCTTGACAGAACCCATAATCTGGTAGTTTTTAGGTGGATCTCATTTTAAAATTTTGGCCACAGGTTCAAAATGTATCTCCTTAGGCACTGTGCTGGCTTGACCAGTCTGACAGGGTGACTTTGGCCTGTGAATCCCAGGAAATATGGGAGGGACACTGACCGTGCTGAGGTTGGAGCTCTGGACTTGCAGACAGATCATTGTTGTCCCCTGGCACAGAGCCCTGGCCTAAGCCCTGGACTGTGACCACCCTGCCTGAGGGGTTCAGAGCCCACTTGCAGAAGGGACAGCTAGGGAGATGGGGAGACCGAGGTTTGCTCGGGGTGGAGAGGCCTGGACTGGAAACAGGCCACTGTGTCTCCCTCACTCGGAGAGACCACTGTGCAAAGCTTGCCTCCCACTGTGGGCCTGCTCTTCTGTTATCCCAGGAAACAGGCGTCCTTATCCTCATTTTCTTTTTCCAGTCCTGGGGATTAAGCCCAGGGCCTTGTGGATGCTGGACAGGTGCTCTGGTGCTGAGCTGCATGCTCTGCCCTCCTTAGATTTTATTTTGAGACAGGGTCTCGCTGAGTTACCCAAGCCGGCCTCACACTTGTGATCCTCCTGCCTCAGGCTCCCAAGTGCAGGGATTGCAAATGTGTGCCACCACGGGGCTGTATCCCATTTTTCAGAGGATTGATGGGAGGCTCAAAGGCGAGTGATTTGAACCCAGGTCTGCCTGCTGCTAAAGCTTGTGCTACTCAGTGGTGCTTGCTTTAAAAAATATATATTTTAGTTATAGAAGGAAAATGCTCTTCTTTAAAAATTCAGATGTTGCTGGCGTGATGGCACATGCCGGTAACCTGAGCAGGAGGCTGAGGCAGGAAGATTGCTATGAGTTCAAGGTCAGTCTGGACTGTTCAGTGAGATCTTGTCTCAAAAAAATAAAAAAAATCAAAAAATAGAAAGAAGAAGCCCATGAGAGGCTGAGGCAGGAGGATTGCTACAAGTTTGAGCCCATCCTAGACTGCATAACAAAACCCTATCTCAAAAAAACAAAAACAAAAAACCTCCAAACACTAAAAAACAACAAAACCAAACAACTAAAAAAAAAAAAACCAAACAATTCTGATATCCAGCTGTGATGCTACATGCATGTAGTCCCAGATACTGGGGAGGCTGGGGCAGGAGAATCACAAGTTTGAGGCCAATCTGGACAATTTAGTGAGACTCTATCTAAAAAGAAAAAAAATAAAAGTCAGTCTTAGTGGTGTGCTATAATCCTAGCATTCGAGGCCAAGCTGGACAGTTTCATAATTTAGCAAAACCTACCCTCAAAGAAAAAAAGAGCTGGGGATATAGCTTGACGGCACAGTGGCTGCCTGGCAAGTACATGGCCCTGAGTTCGATTTTCAGAACCAAAAAAAAAAAATAAGGGTGCTGGGATGTAGTTCAGTGCAGAGGCCCTGGGTTCAATCCCTGATATTGCAAAACAAACAATGAAAGAGATGCCACGTGCTGTACGCAGTGCCACAGACCTCTGTCTCTTTGTTTGCCTTGGTTCTGTTCTCAGACCAACCCAAGGGGTGAGTGTTGGTGTGGATCAGCCTAGGGGGTGCATTTCCCGTGAGCCTCAGCAGATGTGCTTGCTGAGAGCCTCTCTGGAGGATCCTGGGTGGTTACGAGGGCAGGCCTGGCAGGCCAGCTGCCTGGGTGTGGAGCCAGTGAGACCCTGGGCAGCTTACTTACCTCAGCCTGCTCACATGTGTGATGGGATGGGAGCAAGACTTACTTCCCAGGCTGAGGGATTAGAGCAGTTAATGCCTTGGACATAGCAGAAGCTGTAGAAGCGCAAATTGTTTTGTCCGCATCCTGACCTTCATCTCCTCCCTCAAACCGAAACAACCCGGGAGGGCCATGCCTGCCACCTGGCTCTTCTGTGAGGGGAAGTCTCAGTTCAGTACTTGCAGGTCACAGACCGTCCCAGGTGGGACTTTCGCATAGCTGGGGACGGAGGGTGTTAACAATTATAGCTTCCTGCCAGTGGTGGTGGTACACAACTGTTAACTCAGCGCTTGGGGAGGCTGAAGCAGGAGGATCACCATGATCCACCATGAGTTCAAGGCCAGCCTGGGCTACAGAGTGAGACCCTGTCTCTAAAAAATGAAACAAAAGAACAACAAAAAAACTATAGCTTCCTCCTGGGGCTGTGGTGAGAATTAAATGAAATGTAACAAGGGCAGGATGGTGGTGGACAGCTCTGGGTCCAGTTGCCCAAGCCTCTGACTGTAATCCCACCCCCACACTCTCTCTCGCTATCCCCGCCGCCCCACCCTGCACCTGCCCTCCTCCCGGCCTCCCTGCAGATCCTCTGGACCTTCTCCATCTACCTGGAGTCTGTGGCCATCCTGCCACAGCTGTTCATGGTGAGCAAGACCGGCGAGGCGGAGACCATCACCAGCCACTACCTGTTCGCCCTGGGCGTCTATCGCACCCTCTATCTCTTCAACTGGATCTGGCGCTACCACTTCGAGGGCTTCTTCGACCTCATCGCCATCGTGGCTGGGCTGGTCCAGACGGTCCTCTATTGCGATTTCTTCTACCTCTACATCACCAAAGGTAGCCTGGGTGCAGGCCCTTGCCTCAGCCGCTGCACTGTCTGGGAGCTGGGATTGGAGTCCTGAATTCTCTGTCCCTCATGGGGGGGAGGGCTTCCTCCTGGGGCTTTGGGTGGGGCACCTTGTCCACTGCTCCCTGGGGATTCAGGCCTCCAGACCCTCGCTCCCCGAGGACCTGGGAGTTTCTTTGGCTGTCGTATTGCTTCAAGTGGGGATCAGGCCAGGGAGGACTCAGAACCTTGAGGTCCATTCATTCATTCAACAAATATATGAGCACTTGTGTATCCCACGCAAGCATTAGGGTCTGTGGGTGCAGCAGGAGGATAAGAGATGGTCATTGTCAGGTGTGATGGTGCACGCCTGCACTCCCAGTGCTCAGAAGGCTGAGGCAGGAGAATCGCCCTCAGTTCGAGGCCAGCCTGGGCTACGTAGTGAGTTCAAGACCAGCCTGAACTAATCCTGTCTCAGAAGAAAACAAAGAGGGGGGGAAGAAAAGATGGTCGAGGCCCTTCCCCTCTAAGCAGTCGTGTGAAGGAAGGAGAGGCAGAGGCCAAGGTGGGAGGTGGTTCCCAGCTCAGGGTCAAGCCCTGCTGCACCTGCCAGCCCCTCTTCCCTCAGATCCCCTAGTTCCTCAAACAGGGAAGAGGCGCAGCCAGCACTGAGAACAGCGGGACCTGTGTCAGCTCCTTCTCAGCCTCTAGTGCGAGTCCAGGGCCCTCATTTTCCCCAGCGGTGGCCCAGACCATTCCGCTTGGTCTGTGATGTAGAGTCCTGGCCCCAGCCCTGCAGATGCCAGCTGGGTCTTGGGTGCCCCCCCCCAATGCCAGTGTCTCTCTCCACAGTCCTCAAGGGGAAGAAGCTGAGCTTACCTGCATAGCCCTGGTCCCACCTGGCCCGGCCCGCTCCCTGCTCCTCGGTGGTGAAGGCAGCAGCAGGAACAGAGGGAGGTGACAGAAGACAGCGCCTTCCATCCAGGAGTGACTTTTTAAAGAACCCGCCTCACCCCACTTCCCATGCCTGCTCCTGCCAGGTTTGGGGGCTGCTGGAGGACCCAAGTCTTGGGGAACTCAGGACCTGGGCTGTTTCTAGTTTTCTGCCTTTTAGAGAAGACAACTACAACAAAAATCTTTTCGCTATTTAGTTTCCTTTTTTTTTGTTTTGGAACTGGGAATCGAATTCAGGACCTTGCACTTGCCAGGCAGGTGCCATGCCTCTGAGCTGTAGCCCGGTCACTGTTTAGTTTTTGATTTGGATGAATCCTTTCTTTTCTACTCTCTGGCCTCAATTTTTATAAACTGTTTTAGAGCATCCCATGAGCTGGACAGGGCCAGATATCTCTTCCCTTCTCTGGCCCCTCCGTGCCCTGCCAGCCCCTAGTCCCCCACTGGATGCCAAATCCTAAGTCTGCTGGCCTGTCCGCCCCCCACAAGTCCCTGCGTGGGGGGCAGGGAGGAAGGAGGCCCAGGAAGGTCTCCCCAGAGTTTTCATAATAATTTTTTCCAGAATTTGGGTTTTTTTGATCTTGTCTTGGTTTTTGACAAATTAGGGGGGGCTCTGGGCTCAGATGTGGGAAGGGGGTTGGCCCGTGGGTCCCCACAGCTCTAACGCCATGTTTTTGTACAGAATTTGATGGTTGATTCTTTGTTCTCTTGAAATAAACAGGAAAATGATACCTCTCTTTCGCTATTCTTTGTCCTCTCTGCTGATCCTGGGGTCCACGCTAGCCCCTCTCTCTGTTCTGCTTTTGCCTCGTTGGTTGTCTTTGGGGGTGTAGAGGCTGGGGAGGAGCTGATGAGAAATGGGGTTTCCAAGACATCAAGGTACACAGCTCTGTTGAGGAAGAGATTTTGGAGAGAATCTCAAAGATTCCTCTTACCCTGGCATCAAAAGTGCCTAATGGTTCTCCAGACCTGCAGGATTCTATGTTGGGGCCCCACCACACTCATGAAACCCTATTCCCCAGTAAGCCCATGTTTGAATTCTGTCAAACACTTTGTGCCTTTCTAGAAAAGAAAATGGAGGGGTTGCACCAGCGTTTCAGAACCAGATTTGCACAGTGAAATCTGGATTTCTGGCTTCTTTTGAAAAGAGCTCCGTCAGTCTGACAGTGCCGGGGCCTCATTTCTGGGCGGCACAGATGGCTGGAGCTGAATGGATGGGCCGTGCGCCGTCCCCACATCCCCAGGACCTGGCTGCGTGGCTGTCATTGTTCATTTCTGGGTCAGCACCAATTGCTTAGTGTTTATTTGTGGGGTTAACAGGTCTCTCTCCAGATGGGCTTCACACCTGGCCCATCTACACGTATGGTACTTGCCTGGCTCTTGGAAGCACTGGGTTTTTTTTTTTCTTTGAGATGGTGGTCTCACCATGTAGCCCAGGCTGGCCTTGAACCAGCGTCGATCTTCCTGCCTCAGCCTCCATGTTGGTATTATAGGTGTGTGCATTGGAAATTTTAACCCTTGGTGCAGTCACTTTGTCAGTGTCCTCTCTGCTGGCCTGGTGACACAAGCATGTAACCCTAGCACTTGGGAGAATGAGCCAAGGAGGATCACCATGAATTTTTTTTTTTTTGAGACGGTTTAACTATGCAGTTCAGGATAGCTTAGAACTCACTATGTAGCCCAGGCTGGCCTCAAACTCACAACAATCCTTTTGCCTCAGCCTCCAGAGTGCTGGGATTACAGGTGTGCACCGCTATATCCGGCTAGGATTGCCATGATTTTTAGGCTGACCTGGGCTACACAGTGAGTTCAAGCTCAGTGTGGACAACATAATGAGACCAAAAACCAAACGCCAAGAACGCCACCCACCGAAAGGAGGTCCAGTTGTTTCAGAGAAGCCAGGAGGTTCTAGAGCTGCACCGGCCCAAGAGTGAGTCTCAGTGACAGATGACCGGTGAGCACTTGAAATGTGGTGAACCCAAGGGGAGGTGGTTTCAAAACTTAGTACAAAAGAATGGAAAACACCTCACTGATAATTTTTATATGGAGATGGTAATGTTTTGGACATTTGGGCTAAATATATTAAAATTCACTGATTTTGTTTCTCTTGATGTCGTTTCTGCCCAGTTCCAGTCAGATGGTGCTGCTCTGGCACCCCTGCTGGAGGCTGCCCTGCTCGGACTGGCCCTGCTCCCGCTGCTACCTTACCAGGGCAACACCCGCTGGGGCCACGTGCGCAGGAGCGTGGGTCTCCTGTCCTGCCCAACAGGGACCGTGAAATGCTGGAAGACCAGGGCTCCTCTGAATCTCATTCACAGACTCCAGGCCGCTGCCCCTTACCCAGCCTCACAGTGCGGCTTTGTGGTGAGTGCTTGTCATGATGGAGCATCAAGGGCTGTTGGGCTTAGGCATCGGTAGAACCCATGGCCAGGGCCTCCATCCCAGGGTTGGCCCGATTCTTCTCTGTCTGTTTTTTTTTTTCTGGGACAGGGTCTCACTGTGTAGCTCAGGCTGGCCTCATAGTCAAGGTGACCTTTCTGCCTGAGCCTCTGGAGTGCTGGGATTATATATGTGGCCACCATGCTGGGCTCTGGGCATTATTTGTTTGTTTGTTTTGGAGACAGGGTCTTGCTATGTAGCTTAGGCTGGCCTTGAACTTGTTATATAGCTCAGGCTGGCCTTGACTCACTGTGATCTTCCTGCTTCAGCCTCCTGAGTGCTGGGATTAGAGGCGCATGCCACCACGTCTGGCTTGGGCCTGATTCTTTTTTTTTCTTTTTGAGACAGGGTCTTGTTATGCAGTTCAGGCTGGCCTTGAGCTCACTTTGTAACTTAGGCTGGTCTCGAACTTGTACGATCCTCCTGCCTCAGCCTCCTGAGAGCTAGGATTACAGGTGTGTGTTGCCATGCTTGGCTTTGGGGCCTGATTCTTGATGGGCCTTTCTCCCCTCCGCAGAAGCATTTGGGTCTCAGCTGCAGGATGGGGCACCTTGCACCTCCCCCAGTGACTAGTGTAGGGTCCTGAGGTGTTGCTTGGGCTTCTGTTCTCTTACCACCTCCCATCTGCTGCCATGGGAATGGTGCCCAAGGGTGGTGGAGGAGACTTGACGCCCTGTGGAGACCCCTGAGGTGAGCTGGTGGGATCCTCGAGGAGGAGAGGACAGATACAAGGGGCACAGGGCTGTTTTCTGGAGAAAGACTATCTCTTTACTGTTTCAGACAAGGGCATTCAGCTGTCAGGCATCATGGCCAGGCGGGGGCCCTTCGGGGTGGTCAAGGAGGGGGACAGGGCAGAGCTGGTGTATGTTGAGATGCTGGGGGTGGAGGTGGCCAAGTTCACCGAGCTGGAGGTAGATAGCGGGGAGAGGGTGGTCAGCACCACGCCGCTGTCATCAAGGGAGCGCTTGTAGGGGACTGGGACCTTGCTCCAGAGCTCCTGAAATGCCAGGTAGGCCTGGGATATCTGTGGGCAGAAAAGGGTGAGCTGAGGACCGGCTTGCACTAGCAGGCGAGGGGCAGGGAGGTACAGGGACCGAGGGTGCTGTGGCAGACTACTCAGGGCCCGGCACCAGGTGAGGCTGATCCCTAACACTGGGCCCAGCCTTGGAGCCCAGTGATTCTGCCGGGCAACTCTGTGGGAGTGGGATGATCTAGGGCTCCCACCTGCCCTGCAGAAGGGACGGGGAGGGGGTTGCTGTGGGGTCCAGGCCCGTCCTCACCCAGACAAAGGTGGAGAAGAAGGCAAAGGTGATGGCCGCTTTGGCACTGGCCCTCCCCACGAGGAGCTCTCTGGGTGACGAATGGTGCCACTGGTTGGCCAGGAAGCAGAAGTCCACGAACCAGATGACAGCCCAGACCACTGCAAGAGACCAGAGGCCCGGAGAGCCCGCTCAGCTGACTGTGGAGGAGCGTGGGCCAGGCCAGGGCACCTGGGGTCTTGGCTCACCTGCCAGGATGGTGTCCAGGAGCCAGAAGGCCATCTTGAAGTGGGGGCTGACGATGTGGGTCTCGTGGGCATCCAGGGCAAGGAAGACCAGGCAGCTGAGGAAGGCGAGGATGCCGGCAACCACGGCGAAGCTGCAGGCTCTGTTGTTGCTGTTGAGGATGCAGTGGAGCTGGGAAGAGTTTGTCTTGTTCTGGTAGCCGTCGGTCAGCAGGGAGGAGAAGATGACCAGCGAGAAGACCTGGTGATTCAAGGGACCAGGCCAGAGCTCAGTGCCCCCAGGGACCATTTCTCCCTTAGGGGGACAGTCCTGCTGCACCCTGCTCACCACCCCTCCCCGTTGTCACATCATAGAGCCCTCAGCCTCCACCCTTCCTCCCCGCTTCTCCCCTACCTGCCAGGCCTCCTCCCTGCCTCAGCTCCATCCTCCACACCTTGGGGTTCCTGCTGCAGACCCCAGAGCCTCAGCCTGGACTCCCCGCCCTTCTCTCCCCCCTGACCTGGCTCTCCAAGGTCCCTGCCTCGTTCCACACTCCCCTGCTGTCAGGCCCAGGCGCCCAAGCTCCGTGGGACCATCTGAAGTAATTCACAGAAAGAAAAGTACAGAGATATGTAACAAACTCCCGGCACTCCCTATGCAGGACAAATATTAACATTGCTGTTTTTGGTTTCAGGACTTTGTGTTTGCGGGTGGTACTGGGGATGGAACCCAGGGCCTTCACACTGAGCTACACCCACATCCCCTTTTTATTTTTGAGCTGGAGTTGCTCTAAGTTGCTAAATTGTTCAGCTTGGGTTTTTTTTTTTTTTTTTTTTTTTTTGGTACTGGGAATCAAACTCAGGACCTTGCACTTGCCAGCCGGGTACTTGTGTGCTGCTGAGCTAATTTATCCCTAGCCCCAGCTGTCCAATTTGAATCCAATTTGAGGTCCTCCTGCCTCAACCTCCCAGAGTGCTTGGATTACAGTTGTGCACTACCACACCTGGCTTGTTTTCTATTTTATTTATTTAGTTTTGTTTGGTTGGTTTTTGTTCTGTTTTTTGAGACAAAACTATGTGGTCCAACTACGTATTGCTATGTAGTCTCAATAGGTCATCCAGGCTCACCTTGAACTCACTGTGTAGCCCAGGCTGGCCTCAAATTCTTAGCACTCCTCCTGCCTCAGCCTCCCAAGTGTTGGGACTACAGGTGTCTGCCACCATGTCTGGCACAACCTCACTCTTTAGATGATGGAACTGAGGCACAGAGAGGGTAGGAATGGGCTGTGCATGGTCCTCTGGTTAGCATGTGAACCATAGCCATCTGGCTCCTCGGTCTGCTCTGAACCCCTGGCTGTGCTTCTCATTCTGGACCAAAAACCGCAAGGGACGCTTTTTTTATCTGTGCAACTCTGTAAAGAGTTGAAGCCCGGTTATTTGTCCAGTCATGTTGCAGTGGGCCAGGACTGTGCCAGGCGTGGTCGTGGAAAGTGTGTGTGTCTGTGTGTGTGTGTGTGTGTGTGTGTGTGTGTGTGTGTGTATGCGCGCGCGCGCCGTGGGGCTGGCCTAGGGGGCTCCCAGACAACTCCACCGCAGCGCCACTGCTAAGGCAGGCAGGGAAGGCGGGAGGGGAGTTCGGTGCCTGTGAGCCAGGGAGGAGCGGGTGTGCAGCAGAGTCAAGGTTTGTTTGGGAACCAAAGTCTTGGTCTGGAGTTAGGAGCTAAACTGAGATCTCTAGTGGAGCTTGAGGAGGACAGGTGGGTGGGACGTGCAAAGGCCACATGCTGCAGGACTGAGAGTGGCCCCTGGTTTGAGGGATCCAGGTGAGACTTGGTGGAAAGCAGGCAGGAGTCAGGGCCCCAGAGACCCACACTGGAGCTGGGAGCTGTGCAAAGTGAAATTTCTTGTTTGGATTGAATTTGATGTGCAGAAAGGTTCTGAGCTGAGGGTGGCCAGGGTCACACCTGGAGGACAGAGAAGTCCCTTGGGGTCATGCAGCGAGACGAGAGGCTGCAGACCTGAGCTCAGGTCAGCTTGGTGGCCAGAGCCCTGGGGAGGCTGGCGCTTTCCAGGACGTAAAATCGGACCTGGTGATTGATTGGATGTGACAGTGCTGGGGACAGCAGATTTCAGGGGAGGCTGAGGGAAAGAGCATGTCGAACATGTCCCTATCTTCAGAACTGGAGCTCCTGCAGGACGTTCCCCCATCCCCAGCACCCAGCGGACCCTGGGCTCGCAAATACACGTGGAAGGGTGGACGCTGGCTTCTTTTCGCTGCATCCTTCAGAGCGGGGACAGTGGAGACCGAGGCCTGATTTCTAAACGCTATGGCTTCAGGCCCGTCCACCCTTCTTAGCTTTATAAAGACGGCGGCGACGATGACAGTGCGGGCGAGGGGCCCCTCTGGGGCTGCTGTCGCCCTCAGTGCTGCTGCTGCCCTGGGAGGAAGCTGGAGTCCAGGACTGGGTCCATGCAGGGTACGCTCCGGCCATTGGTCTGGGGTGAAGCCGGTCAAGGACGGAATGCACATCGGTCACCGCTGAGCCCGCACCCATTCTACCTGCACCGGCCTGCGCGGGCCATGTTATTAATGCCTCTCTGTTTCACAAGTGATAAATGGAGGCCATTACGGTGGAGTGGAAAGAGCCAGACTCGGCTGGCTCTGCCAGCTGTGTGGCCTTGAGCAAATCACTCAGCGCCTGGAGCCCCAGTTTCCCAGTGTGACTGCGCTGCAATGAGGGGTGACTGGGGGGGGTGCCAGGCTCAGCCCTAGAAGGTGCTCAGGAAAAACAGGGCTCTCAGGAGTTGCCCCAGAGGGAAGCGTCCCTTCAAGGTCACCCAGGGGCGGGGTAGGATTGGAATCTGGCTCTCTTGACTTCTGGGCCCAGGACTGCTTGGCCACTGACCAGATGGGAGCCTGGGATGCAGGTGACATGGGCAGGGGGCGCAGCTGGCCAGGGACTGGAGTCCAGCCTCCTCTATGCCCTCTCAGCCTGTCCCCAGGGAGGGAGTGAAGACTGGTCAGTTAACAGCAGCTGGCGGGCAGTAGCGAGGACGGGAGTGCCAGCTGCCCAGGGGCTCCCCACTGAGCAGCCAGGCCAGGGGGACAGAGAGGGCGGCGGGAGGAGGACAGAGGCGGCAGGCGAAGTCCGTGACCAGTGCGTCTGGTGCGGCCAGTGCCCTGTCTTTCTGTGCCACCTGCACCCGTCCACGCCAGCTGGGCCTCCCGCCCTCCCGCCACCCGTCCTTCGCTCTGGTTTTGAGGACAGGCGGGTGAGTCTGGCTCTGACTGGCTCACAGCTGACGATGCCCTTGGGCGAGCCTCAGTTTCCCCCTGGGTTGCTCAGGGCAAGAATGTCCATGTCATAGGACTGTGGTAAAGGAGCTGCTGCCAGCAAGGGATCTGACACCAGGGACTCAAGGCCCTGTCACCCTAGGCGCCCTCCGCGTCTCTAGCCTTGCTCACAAAGCCATGATGTGTTTCCATAATAATTGCTATGTCAGGAAAGCTTCCCACCCGCCAGGCCCACACTCAGCAGTGTCTAGGCCTTAACTTGTCTCCCCACCAGCCTGTCCCACTCCATCTGTGAGAAGGCTCAGAGAGGGCGAGGAACTTGCTCCAGGTCACACAGTCACAGGGTGATTGTGCAAGCTGAGGGACAAAACCAGGCACCCCGCAGATGTTGGCTGCTGCCATGACAACCACACCAGGACAGGCTCAGGACAGCCAGGGACTGTGCCTGGCTAACACACAGTGCAGAGCTGGGCCGTGGCTTGAAGCCAGGTTCAAAATAGGGAGGGGATACTCTGGATTAGAAATCTTTGAGGACACCCACGGCTTGATGCAGGGCACCCTACCTACTCCCATGAGCTGGATCAAATCCTGTTGTGTTCTTGGCCTGTTTCCAATCTGTCAAGGGCAAAGTGCAGGTGGTGCTCATGACCACACTTTTGACCCCCTTCCCTCCCCCAACAGTGATGTCTAGAGAGGAGCAGTGATTGGCCCAAGGTCATACAGCAGATTCGACTCCCAACTGGGTGTGGTGGTACACACCTGTCATCCCATTATGAGGGAGGCTGAGACAGGAGGATAGGTATGAGTTTGAGGCCAGCCTGAGCTGCATAGTAGAAACTGTCTCATTTAAAAAAAAAAAAAAAAAAGGGCCGTGCATGGTGACACTGCATGGCTGCAATCCCAGCACTAAGGACACTGAGGCAGGAGAGTGATCCTGTGTGCTCAAGGGTAGCCTGGGCCACATGAGTCAGTTTGAGGTCAGTGTGGACTGCCAAATGAGACTGTCTCAAGTACCTATTGTCAAAAAGGGAGTTCAAGGGATGGCCTTTTAAAGGTTCTTTCTTGCAAGGAGTCAGTCATGCCGAGAGGGTTGTGGGGTGCAGCTGAGTGCTCGGTGGAAGGCAGATTCCCTTATAAGTTTCCTTTGCTTCACGGCCCCCTCCCCGGCGCCCCCTTGGGCTCTGGCTCTGAGAACTCTTCTGTCTGACCCTATTCCCCAGGGCCGCAGGTGGGCCACAGAGGCCTCACCCCTGCAAGGATCCGAGTGATGCTCTTTGGCCTCCTCAGAAAGTGCACGACCTCGCTGCTGGCCACGTTCTGCAGGCTTGAGGGGAGGTGCATGGCGGCCGCTGTCTTGCCTGGGTCCCACGACTCGGGGACACGAGTGCAGGGTGCCACCGTCTGCTGCTGTGGGCCAACCCGGTTCAGAAGCTGCAAGACAGCATAGATGGGGATGTTGGAGTGGGGGGTGCAGGCAGGAGTGTGGGGGGGTCCCAAGAGTGGGTTGTGGGGTGGGGCGCCTGGGGGCCCCAGGGGTGGCAAAGGGTGAGGGGATCCCGGACCAGAGAGAAGGGTATGGAGAGGGCTGCCCATGTCCTTTGCCACAGGAGGCAGAAGGCCCAGTTTAGACAGCCTTCTATTGAGGGAACACAAATGGGAGTTTCTGGGAGATCTGAACCAGAGGAAGCCCTTTCGGGTTTGGGGGTGACCAGTATTCATATTCATATTATTTTTCAGACAGTGTCTCCATATGTAGCCCAGGCTGGCCTCCATCTCACGGTGATCCTCCTGCCTCAGCCTCCTGAGAGCTGGGATTATGGGCGTGCACTGCCACACCAGGCTCAGCACCCACAACAGAGAACCTAGGCACTTGGGGTATGTTGTAGGCTGCCTTTGGGCTTTGGGTTATTTCCCAGAGCAAGACAGTTCCCTTAGAATTCAGCTCCATGTTTTACAAAAATGCAAGGCTGGATAGGGACGTGGGGAAAAAGCTCAGAAACAAGCTGTCCCCACAGAATGAGGAGACCAAGTCCCTGGTGCTCGTGGAATGGGGATGCTGGGGCTGGGGGTGCCACTGAGGAAGCAGGGCCACCCTTACTGTCGGGACCCGTGAGCGTCACCTGGAGGCCGGCTCTTCCTTTCACCCGCCCTCCCCTCCTGCTCGTGGGCGCCGCCTGAGCCTCTTTTTGGGTCCTCTTTTTCCCGCCTTTTCGCTCCTCCTTGGCTGATTGGCTGGACCCAAGTCCCGCCCCCTTTTTCCTGCCTACTCAGGAGCTGATTTGAGCGAGGGCGTGACCCAAACAGACGTT
>PVLD010006192.1:0-103214 GCA_004027595.1 Dinomys branickii
GGGGCGGGTCCAGACCATGTGGCTCCAGCATTACCGTTCCCCACCCCTTGCAGCTGGGCAATGGGTCTCCGAAGCTGAAGCTACGAATGCCGAAACGAGGGCGTGGGCCAGGGGTGTGCTTGGAGCGGCAACCTCCTCCCTCTCTATCTCGTCTCCCTCCAACTGCGCCATGTCAGATCTGCGATCCCCTCCTCCAGAGAATTTTTTTAAAAAGAAGTACCAAGCGCTTACTTTGCATAAGGCAGACTCTGTTCTAAGTGCTGGGAGTAGCAACACTAGAAGCTAGGCAGACTCCTGCCCTCAGCAAACCAATGACTCGGAGTAGGCAGATGACAAACACAAAGAAAAAACGGACACGATAACTGGTGTGGCAGAAACCGGAGTGCGTGTGTGGGGAGCGGCACATGGTCAGGAAGGCGGACGACGCACCACGTTAGTTAAAGGCTGTAGTGGCCTGGCTGTAGCCACCCAGTTGGTAAAGATCCCATATGTCTGGGTGGGGCGGCCAACCAAAGACCACTTGTCTGGCACTTCTGTCATTGACCCAAGCTCCTGAGGGCCAGGCCCAGCCAGGCAGGGAGGAGTACCTTTGGTCCCTAAGAAGCTCCGCAGTTCCACTGCTGTGGAGAATAGGAGACTCTCAGGAGCATTTACTAATTTTTTCCTCCTTTCTCCTCCCTGTTCTGGTCATTGCTTCCCTCTTCCCTCTCTTGGCACATTTCCCTTCCTCTTCGTGGGCCTCTTTCTTCCCCAGCCTGCACCACCAACATCCAAAGTGATGAGAGTTTGCACAAGGACTGCAAGTTCCTGATCCTGGAGAAAGACAATGTGCCCCCCAAGAAGGAGATGGAGCTGCTGATCATGACCAAGGACAGCGGGAAGGTCTTTACCGCCTCGCCCGCCGGCATTGCTGCAAGTATGCCAGAGCCCTGGGCCTTGGGCTGCAGAAGAAACGCTAATGTGCAGGAGGCCAAATGCCCTAGCAAAGTGGTCTGAGGAGATTTTGTCATTAACCCAGGGCTACACGATTCTAGTGAAAAATGCCTGCCCTAACAGAGTGTCCAGGGGCTGCCTTGAGTATAGAAGAGCCATGAAAACTCAGGCAGTTTCCGGAGCGTTCTCTGGGTAACAGCAGGTCTAACCGCAAGCACAGATGGGGGAGACCAGCACACAAGCAGGGCTTTCTTCCCTGCTTGGCTAACTCTGACCTCTCCAGGCAGCCAGGGGACCAGAGCAGGCTGGGAGTTAGGGAGAGAACACACCAGGTCATCATGGGTTCTGCGCACAGCTTCTTTTTCAGAAGACACGCTGAAGAAAGAAAAGGAGGCTGCCTATACTGCTGACACCTGCCTAAAAGCAGAAGCCAACGGTAAGGACGAGCCTGACCATGGCCCACCTTGACCTCAGCCAAGCCATGTTTCATTTCTTCGCCTCCTGAGCGCTTGCCCTCAGTGTGGCCCAAGAACGAACACAGTGCCCCCCTAGAGCTGCTGCGCAAGAAGCTGCATTTGAACAGCTCCCCGGGAGAGTCTATGGGCACTAGGCCTCCCTCTGGCGTGGCTACAGGGACACCGTTCACCCTTAGCCCTCCCCTCATGTTCGAAAGGAGTAGAAAAGTGCCTTGCAAAGTATGTGCTACCTTCATTTTTTTTCCCCCAAATATCTGAATTCTGTTTTGCATGAACACATTTCCTCACAGAGTCCTACAGCATCTCTCCACAGAACTGATTCCAGGGAGGTCAGTAAAGGAAGGGAAGTGTCAAGCCAATGAACATGTTAAGTAAACGCAAATTAAGTCAGTTACCACCCTGACTAGTGAAGAGATTAGACGCTAACTCTGAATCGACAAGCTCAGGAATTCCTCCCATTTTAGGGGTAGAGCCAAGCCTGTGAAGTCAAAAAGCACTTTTTGGAATATGATGAAAGAAATTAGGCCGGGCGTGGTGGCGCACACCTGTAGTCCCAGCACCCGGGAGGCTGAGGCAGGAGGAGTGTTGTGCGTTTGAAACCAGCCTGGGCTGCAAAGTGAGCTCAAGGCCAGCCTGACCTGCATAGTGAGACCCTGTCTCAGAAAGACAAAAAAAAAAAAAAAGAGAGAGAGAAAGAAACTGACAAACTCAGAAAATTCCACACATGCCCACAAATCCTCAAATAGCATCACAGACTCAGAAACAGCTTCTCCAAGCCTGTCCTTGACAGGCATTCTCTGTTCCCTCCACCTGTGGAAAAGGACCGTATGCCCTCCTGGAAGGAGGTGCAGCTGCTGATCATGTGAGCATGACCATGACCTGTGCTCAGAGTCCCTTAGCCAAGGGATCGGAGTCCGGGCCGGGCGTGTGGCTCAGAGCATGTACTTAGTGTACAGGAGGCCCTGCGTTCAATCCCCAGCACCAAATGAAAAGAAAGTCAGACTCATTTCTCATAAGCATGCTTATCATTTGATTGTAACTATCACCCCGGACATGATCTTCCAAACTACTGATACTTAAAGGTTTGAGGCTGCGAGAGAGTTTAAAGGCTGTGCTTTCTTCCCTTGTTACTTGTGGCCGAGCCATGTCTTCATGGCTGCAGTCACTGGAAGTATCAGATTCCAAGGACTGAGTGCTTGCTGCTCTGCAAGGTGCCTGGGGGTGAATTTATGCCCAGAATCGATGTAAGGGGCAGGACGACAAGCTCAGGTCCAAACCCCTATTTGTCCTTTCAGGAGAAGTGAAGGCTTCATCTACCAAGGGCAAGTCTGCCTCCAAAGGTGGGTGAGCAGGGACCCCTTGTGGCAGTCCCCAGGGGGCAGGTATGGGTAGGTAACAGAGGGTAGCCCTTGCCTGGTGCTGGGGCACATGGGAGCCACCAGCTATGGCTCCCTGGAGGCTCAGAATGGAGCAGGGTGGACAGGAGCGGGCAGGCTGTGGGCTGGAGGTGGCCTCAGAAAGAGCTCAGCTCATGGGATGGTGGTTTATGGGCCCTGCTCCCCATTACCTGGCAGCCTCTGAAGGCCCTGAGTCCCAAGGTCTCCCAGGACACCTCCCTCATGGGCCCAAGGTGGCACGGAGCCATAATGGTCCTTCCCTCACCTCCTCCCTGCACTGTGACAGGAGCCATGCATTTTACTGCCTCACTGTAGAGAACCACAGACCCTGTTCTTCAGAGCAACTTTTTAAATTTATTGGGTACCGCTAAGTCCTGAGTATGACTCCAGGTACCACGAGGACCACAAAGCATAAGCTGTGTCAAGCAAGGCAGGTCATGGTAAGGCCTGCAGGTCAGGCATGCCTGGGGGCAGGAGGTTGTGGCAGATCAGTGGAATGCTGTGCTCAGTGAGGAAGGTTTTAAGCCTGTGCCGTGTACCGTGTCCTAGCAGATGACAAACCTTACCTCATGTCACTCAGGCTCTGTCCTATAAAGTAGGTCATCTCAGCACCTTTTCAAGGGTAAATGACCTTGTGAAGGTCACACAGCTCAAGCCCAGGATGATCAGACTTCTGCTCCTCACCAGCCGCTGCTGCTTGCACAGAGATGTGCAGAAACTGAAAAGCCCCCTCCCAGTACTGAGGCCACAGAAAGTCACCCGAAGCCAGGAATTTGGAGGGAAAAGAACAGAAATTCCTGATCTCAGCTTGCCTTCCCTGTCTTTTCTACAGAAATCCACAGTTATGACCACTTCAGTGGAGGCGGCAGCGGAGGCGGCAGTGGCAGTGGTGGGGGAACATGGGGGGCCGCGCCCTCCTGGTGCCCCTGTGGCTCATGCTGCAGCTGGTGGAAGTGGCTGCTGGGCCTGCTGCTCACCTGGCTGCTGCTCCTGGGGCTGCTCTTTGGCCTCATTGCTCTGGGTAGGTGCAGAGGTCACAGGGCTGGGTGTGTGGTAAGAAGCAGGACATGCCCAAGCCCACTGGCCTATCAGAAGGCAGCCTTGGCCAGAGGTCACAGAGTTGGGGCCAAGGGCCTGATGTCATGGATGCAAACCCCACACTGCTGTAGATGAGGAAGCTGAGGTGGGAGGCACCTGGTCTCCGAGGGCACATGGTCTCCGAGTGCAGAGCTGGGATTCCAAGGCAGCCCTGGTCCCACCTGCCCTCCGTGCACCTGTGGCTGCCCATGGCTGTAGCTTGGGCCTTCTACAGCCCTTTGGCTTTTCACTTTGTCTAACAGAGGGAAGGTGAGCTTTGTCCCCCAGTTCAGATGACAAAACTGAGGCCCAAGCAGTGCCGGAGACGGTGACCACAGAGCAAACCTGCTGCACATAAGCAGCCAGCAGAGAGGGCTCAGAGGCATGAGAAGCTGCCCAGATCAGGGCCCGTGCCAGCCTCCCCAGGGGAGTGTCCCGGGGCACAGGGCGGGGCTCTCACGGACAGGCCGCGTCTGTCTGTGGTGTGTCTGCAGCGGAGGACGTGAGGAAGCTGAAGGCCCGTGTGGACGAGCTTGAGAGGAGCAGGGGCAGCGGCGGCGTGATTTACTACGAGGACAAGATGGAGAGGGGCCACAGGGAGCGTCTCCAGGGAGCCACGCCCGGTGAGCGGGCCGGCGCAGGCGGGGCCAGATTCGATGGTGGCCTCACCCAGGAGGAGCTCTGGCTGTTCGTGAGCAACAAGCTGATGCTGGAGCAGGAGAAGGGTGAGTGCGTGCCGGGTGCAGGCCTGGCTCACCCAGGTGGCAGGTGTCCAGATGCTAGAGACACCGCTCAGCCGCCCTCAGCCTCCCTCCCACTGCCAGCCTCTTCACAGCCCCGAGAGGCAGGGAGCGCCAGCACCGGGACCCCGTGTGACTGTGGGAAAGCAGCCCTGGCGAGCACACTTGCCCAAGATCAAGCGCAGAGCCCGGCTCCTTGTGTAGCCTCAGTTTCTCCCCTGGGCATGAGAGGGATGCAGAAGATGTGAAAGCATGTACTTTCTCTTGTAGGAAACCTCCGAGGAAGCCCTGGCCCCAAAGGTACTGCAGTGAATTGAGCCCTTTCCTATTCTTCCTGCTGAGGGAGGCAGCGCTCTGCGTGGACTGGAAAACATTTTCTGCTTTATCCCAGTGGAAGGATGAGAAGCCGAATCACCTGCCTGGAGGGCTAAGACCTGGCTTTAGGGTCAGAAGATCTTAGCGTGGGGAAGGACCTAGGTGGCACCTAGGAAAGGCTCAGGGACCTCCCCGAGTGCCACGTACAGGAGCAGAGGGACCACACTTGTGCCCCTTGACGTGGCTTGCGTACTGTCACAAAGAAGTACCGTGCAAAGAAGGGTCCTTGGGCTCTGTGCCTCTCATGCTTTGCTTTTCTTTCTGATTTTAGGTGACACGGGAATTCAAGGTCCAAAAGGTAAATACAACACGGACATTTCGCTTTATTTTTACTTTTCTGTTGCGCGTGTTTACATTCACTCTGCGGAGGTGGCTCGTGTACGCGGCACGTCCTCACTCCTTTTGTCTTTCTCCACCTCTCTGTGCCCTTCCGCTCTGGGGAAGGTCTAGCAGGGTTTATAGTGGGGCCTCGACCCTGGGGCCGGGCAGCAGCCCCGGCCCTTGGCTGGTGAGGAGCCACCCGCGCGGCGCACGAGCAAAGCTCCGCCTGTGTTTACAGCGGCTGCCCATCCGCCCTGTCACCGGGCTCACGGCCTGAGCTGCAGCTCTTGTCAGCTCAGGAGGAGGGGCAGGAGCAGGAGGTGTCCGACCCTGAGGGCCCCCCTGGACACAGGGCTGCTCCCCTGCCCTGCCTGGCTGGGCGGGACACGCTCCAGTGTATACAGAAACTGCTAGAACCTCACTTCCAGGCCCCCGATTCAGTAGAATCGGCTGAGGCCAGGAGTCTGTGGCCTTAGTCACCCCAGGTCGTTCTGTGGCCAGGATGCACGTCCACGCTGAGAACCACCTCTTGCCACGACACGGTCACCCTTTGTGCCTTGCTTCCCTTGCTTCCCCAGAGACCCCAGCACGGAAATTGGGCCCCCACTTAGGGACCCTCCAGGTCTCCTCATTCCCTGCCTGCAGCCCGCACTCCTTGAGACCCAGCTGGGGACCAGAACTGATGGTTCTGAGGCCCCGAGCCTACTGCTGTGGGGTGAAATACAGCACCCCCAGTTACACGTGAATTGCAGATCTACTCACTACAAGTATATCCCAAGTACTTTATGGGACATAATTATACTAAAAATGTATTTTTGTTTATCTGCAACCCAAAAGTACCTGAACATTGTATTTTCATTTCTGAACTTAGCAGCCCTAACCTGATTCCCACCAGTGGCTGCGTTAGGGAACTGGGCTGGGTTCTCTGGCTGACAGGTCTTTTACCTTTGTTCCCGCAGGAGACCGAGGCCTTCCTGGGACTCCAGGTTTGTAACCCCAGAAGATTTCTGGTGCTGCTGCTCCACGGAGGCTCCATCGTGGTTGCCGGCCTCCAGAAGGAATAGGGGCTGAGGTCTTCTTGTGTGTCCACAGGTATCATTGGGCCCTTGGGCCACCCCGGCCCAGAAGGACCTAAGGGACAAAAAGGCAGTGTGGGTAAGACCCAAATTTGCATTCGTTCACCCCCTCGTTCATTCATTCAGAAACATTAATTGCGGGTCTGCTGTGTGCCAAGCCCTGCTTTAGGAGACAGCCCAGGACCCCAGGAGCAGTTAAACCCCTGCTGCCCATGGAGCTGACACGTGGGGGGGGAAGCACGGGAAGCCAGCGAAGTCTCAGCAGGCCAGAGGGTGATGTGTGACCTAAGAGACAGGGCCTGGCAGGACCCTAAGAGGCAATGGGGCTCAATAGGGGGCAGGGAGCAGAGGCGAAAACAGAGGGAGGTGGTCAGGGAAGAGGTCCCAGGCCAGCATTCTGCCGGGGAGGTGCAGGCTGTGGAACCCATGGCTGTGGCGTGGGACCCTCACTGTGAGGCTGCTTGTTCTTGTCTTTAGGAGACCCTGGCATGGAAGGACCCATGGGCCAGAGAGGGCGAGAAGGCCCCATGGGACCTCGTGGCGAACCAGGGCCTCCCGGATTTGGGGAGAAAGGAGACAGAGGTAAGAGGCGATTCCTTCATCAGGCCTGTTAGCTATGTTGATATATACGTATAATTTTCCATGAAGTCTGGAACCTAGGAGGCACTCAATAAATGTTGGCTGCCCAGATGAGCAATACTTTTAAGGAAAAGGCTAAAAGTAAAGCTTTTGCTCAGACTTGCGACATTAGAGGATTTGGGGTGCCCATCTTGGTTTCCTCTGATGAAAACAGGCCTGTATGCTGAAGGATCGAATTGCAAACCCTAACCCTAACCCTCCAACGCTGCATCCGCAACTGGGGCTCTCCTGCCTCCCTCCCCATGGGGTCTGTACCCCACCTCACTCTCCAGCAAGCCCTGCACTCTGCTCTCCACCTTGGCTTTGCTCAGCTTCCAACCCGTCTGAGAAGGATGTTGCACTGAGACCTCTCTCTCTTTGAGTTCCAAGCGTTACATATCCCATCGTCTGTCCACTGTCGCTGCAGGGCCTGCCGGGGAGCCCAGCTCAAGGAAAGGACTCGACAGATCTCCTGGAGCTGGGTGGGAGGGAAATCGAGGGAGATGGAACTGAGGTGGCCCGTTAATCAGTGGCTTCACCAAAGTGGATCCACGACCATGGCAGGGTGGGAAGCATCCCCTCCACATAGCACTGCTGGCTGAAGGATGGCCAGCTGTGGGGACATTCTCAAAGTGCTCCGTCCTCCATTTCTCCTCAGGAGCTGCTGGTCAACCAGGTCCTCAGGGTCCTCCTGGTGTCCCAGGTTCTGTGGGTCCCAAAGGTATGTCAAGGGCCCAGGACAGGATCCAGACTTGCCAAGGAAGGCCAGATCCCCGACAGATGGCAGAGACACGGGGATCCCAGACTACATGGGGCTGTGGGGCCACAGTGCTCCCCCACCCTGTGGAGCCCCTGAGGGTCAAGATGGGGACTGCAACTTTGGCCCCGTGGTAGGGCTGGACCCCTTCCCCTTCTCTCCCTAGTGGCTGCAGTGTGTGGTCCCAGAGGGGTGGTGGATCATACAGGAAGTCAGAATCAGACAGTTTTCCCTGTGGAAGCCACATGTCTGGGCAGCAGGAGAATGGGCCCTTTCTCACAATCTGATGCCTGTCTGGCCACCTCCTGCCCTGACCCATGCCCCAGGCCAACCAGGAAGATACCAGAGTCCCACAGCTTCATTCTTGAGGAGAACACTGTATGGGGTCAGTGCAGGATCCTCTGACATGGGGTCCTGGCAAGAACCAGCCCTGGGAACAATGCACACCCACACAGTCCTCACCCGCAAGTGAGCTCCCGCCACCCCACCTGCCCATCACCCTGGGGCCCCATGACCGTGGCCAGTACCTGAGCCTCTGCTGATCTTCTCTTCCTCCTTTTCAGGGTCCAGTGGCTCTCCTGGCCCCCAGGGGCCCCCAGGTCAGTATGCCACACTTGGAAATAGGTGCTGTTTCTCAGGGAAAGAAAGGAAGGGCGTTAAAAGGAAAACCAAACCTTTAAAACAAAAGAAGCAATTACAGAGAGCTCCTGGAGGCACCTAAGTCTGCAGGTTCCTATAACTGAACCCTGATAGGTCCCGTGCAGGTTCCAGTCTGACCTGATGCAGGGCGTGAGGCCCAACAGCTTCAGCAATAGGCAGTTCACATCCTGCCTGCATCTAGGCCATTTCCTGCCTCTGCCTCGTCCCCACGGGCCAAAGAACTTGTCCTGCTGCCCTGAGCATTCTGAGCTGCCGCAGTGTCTCTGCCAGGGTCCTGTGGGGTGTTCTAAAGCCAAAGCCTATGATCAGCAGCGGCAAGGAGCCTGAACTGGGCTGCTTCCACAGGAGTTCATTGAGAGCAGCCTTTGACTTTGGCTGCAGGGTGTATGTGCCTGGGTGGTGTGTGTGGCGCGGTAGTATATATATGTGTGTGTGTGTGTGTGTGTGTGTGTACAAGCACACACATGTGTATCTGCCCCCTCTGAGGAGGGGACACTCATCTGCCTGTGTGCTTTCCTCTGGTGAGCAGGCCTGATGGGTCTCCAAGGGCTCCGAGGTGAAGTAGGACTTCCTGGTGCCAAAGGTAAGCTGGGGGAGGGGCTGGGGAAGAGCAGGTCACCCTGCAGATGTTCCATGTTCAAAGAGGAGGCCCAGGGGACTGGGAGTGGCTGGCAGACTCGACCCACAGTCTGTGCTGCCAGCGAGGGCAAGAACGAGCAGGGAGGTCAAGGTGGAGGGAGCTGGCCTGAGAGACAGACACCGGCCCAGCTTGACTCTCCCCTGCAGGGTTTTCTAACCAGGGTGTCTACTTCCTTTTCAGGTGACAAAGGACCCATGGGACCGCAAGGACCCAAAGGTAACCACTCCCATCACTGCTCGTAATCACCACAGTCTGCCCGTCCGTGGCACCCAGAAGGGACCCCTGGAGCAGAGCCGAGAACGCACTGGTTCTCAGAGCCTATGACCAAGAGGGAGCCAAGAGCTCCTTCTTACCCAGTGTCTCAGATGGGGAAACTGAGGCCCAAAGGAGGGAAGCACTCTCACCTTGTAACCGTGCCTGAGGGGTCCTCGGGGTGCTGCAGGTGCACATTCTGAGCTGACTGCTCTGGGTCTCCTGAGCCCAGGACACCAGTTTGTGAAACAGCAGGGCGTGGGGTACGTGTGGGTGGGCTCTAACCTGGGGGAGATGAACCGTACCTGCCTGGCTCCATCAGAGCCATGTTCTGACCACATCCCGCTGCTGAGAGCTGGCTTATCCGAGAGCTGCCCTGCAGCCCAGGGAGCCCTGTTACGGGAACACGGTCTTCCTCATGACTGCTGGCTCACGCCCACCCCATGTTTGTTTTAGGTGACCATGGTGAGAAAGGACCCCGTGGCCTCACAGGTCAGTCTACACAGGAATCCACTTTGCTGCACTCATGGTTTTTAAACCTCCCAGTCCCTGGAGGTGGGAAAAGTACGGAAGGACGAGTCGGACACTGCCCTCAGCCCCTCAGGGAACTCGCTACTGAGAAAGAGCTCAGAGATAAGCGAGGCTGTGCAGAGAAGATAAGCAAGGATCAAAATGTCCAGTCCAAACAGTAAATGTCTGGGCAGAAAGAGAAGTTTATAGTTGTCTCTGATTCTTTTGGGGAATCCACCTGGGAGAATTAATAAGCAATTCTCAAAGGAGCAGAAAGTGTGTCCCACGGCCCCCTCTCTGGCGCATACTCAACTTGGACCATCGGAAAGGAGATTGGTAGTGAGGATGCCTGACACCGCAGGGTTGTTGTTTCCAGGGACTGGAACTCGGTCCACATGCCCCTTTGGGTCGGGATTGGCTTCTCAGTCTGCGCCTACCGCCCAGGGGAGGGGGAGGCGGCCCCGACCTTGGAGTTAAAGCTGCGTTCCTCCCCACTTCCTCTGGGTGGGAAGGGGTGGGCATGGTAAGGTGCAGGAGCAAGTGGGATCTCGCTGCCATGATCACAGCACACACAGCTTACCTGGCCCTCCGTGCTCTGCAGGCGAGCCTGGCGGCAGAGGTTTACCTGGGGCTGTGGGCGAGCCCGGAGCTAAAGGACCAATGGGTAAGTGTTGCAAAGGGGCGGCTGCAGGGGGTCTGCACTGAGAGTGATAGTGTGGCCCTGCAGAGACCCTCCTGGAGCTCCCTCCCCGTCCCCCGGCTCCCTCTCCCAGGCGCAGCCCACTTGCCAGGCCAATTCCTGGTCTGAGCCTCCCCTGTGGGGTCTCAGTGCTCCCAGATGGCCTTGGCAGAGCACAGCCTGCCCACCCCAGCTCCAGCCTGGAAGCACAGGACAGAGCAGAGGTCCTTAGGAACCCCGGTACTCTACCCTAGGGCCAGACCCAGTGGCCCTCGTGAAGGTACCTCTCAGGGGGCTGTGAAATCTGCCCAGAACCAGCTAATGCCAGGCCTTGGCATTGAGTCCCACGGTGGAGGTGTGGCACCTTCGTGATGGTTTATTTGGCCAACTGTTAGTAAGAATCACCTGTACACAGGACAAATAAGAAAATCACCCCTGCAAGGGGAGATGACGCCTGTGAGAGGTGACCAGTGGTGAAAGCTACCAAATGCCATGAAGGTACAGTTGAGGGAAGAAGTTCTTCCTGCCAGAAAGGCAGAGGAGGTGGCATTTCAGATAGTCCTGAAAAGCAGAATATTGAAAATTTACTCAGATTGGAAAGCTGCCCATGCAGGGAGGACAGTGTGAGGAAAGACAGGGGGGGGCAAGACAGGGCCCAGAAGGACACCGTTTTGAACAGGCATGAGGAAGTGGCCTAGAGTGGGGAAGAAAAGAACATGGAAGACCTTGACTTCCAAGAGTCACATCCATGAAGCAAACATTCAGGAGCACCCAGGCCCTTGAGGGCCCAGGGGAGCCCGGGCCTCTTCAGGGGAACAGAGACAGCTGCTGGGGCAGGGGAGGGGCGGGGCGAAGGCCACATCTGGGGCGCAGCCAAGAAGGGGCTTCTCCCCAGGGGAAGGCCACAGGAAGAGTGCGTGGGCCCTGCTGAGGAGACTGGCAGGCAGAAGAGGGAAAGAGGCACAGAAATAGCTCCAGAAGTCACTGATAGACTTTGCTTTTCTGTCTTACTAGGCCCTGCTGGCCCCGATGGACTCCAAGGTCCAAGAGGTTGGTCTTGCCCCTCACCACCTGCCCTTGCCATTCCCTCCCCGCCCACCCACGTCCCTGCCTGCACTGAGTCCCCACCATCACGTTGCTGGGGGGCACACAGCCTGGGGAAACACACACGGGCCGGATGCTGCCCCCTTCCCACCACCAGCAAGTCAGTTAGCAAAACCCCAGGAAGCCAGGAGCTCAGAGGCACTGGCGGGTAAGCCCTCCTCAGCAAAACACCTCATGGCTGACGCCCTCCCCAGGTGAAAAGGGCCTGATGGGTACGCCTGGAACCCGAGGCCCACCAGGACCTTCTGGAGACCCAGGAAAGCCAGGTAACAGGGCAGGAGGAGGGAGCCACCGTTCTGAGTGTGTGCCTGTGTGTGCAGGCATGGTGTGCACAGGGTGTGGGTGTCTGCTGGAGGGGTGTTGTGGGTTCATGTGTGCCGGGTTGTGTATGTGCACAGATGTGTGTGTGTGCACAAGTGTGCCCTAATGTACCTCATCCCATTTTCTTCCAAGCCCACCAGGGGACCCCACACAGCCGGCTGGGCTGTATGCAGTAGCTGCACACCTGGCAATTTGGAAGAGCAGGGTTAACAGCTAAAAGCTAGGTGCTCTGGAAAGAGGAAAAGATTCTCCTAAAATTGCAGGCTTAGCCACGAGCTCAATGTCTCGCTCCTCTGGGCCTTTCCCTTCCTGTCCTCCTCTCCCTCACTGGTTACCCAGACCTACTAACCCCGGAGAGAAGCCCCTGTTAGTCTCCACCTAGCACCACAGGAGAACAGGATTCTCAGGTGGCAGGAAAAACAGCCAGACCTGCCAAGGTCTAGGGCAGCACTGGGGTCCGTGGCCATGTGTTCAGGATTCCTGGCCCACCTCAGATTCCAGAAGAGTCTATAAGCCAAAACAGGCCCAGAACCAAAACCCAAGGAAGCAGTGGGTTATCTCCCCACAAGCTCCAAGGCTCACTCTCTGTCCGGTGCTGGGAGGAGCTTGGACTGCCCCCACCCCCAGCTCCCACTGACGGCTCCTGGGGTACATCCACCTGCCCCTGCAGGGTCAGGGTATGGGCCCTTGGGACTTCTCTCAGCCCTGAGACTCTTACCTTTTGTGTCTTACTTTCTGCAGGTCTCACAGGACCCCCAGGACCTCAGGGTGAGTCATGGGGTTCCTCCCACCTTCTCCTAGGACAGAGCACTTGGCCAGCACTTCTCCTTCAGGCTCCTGAGAACCATCTCCTCCTCTAGTTCCCTGAAAACATGGGCTCAGAGCCTCCCTGGGAGTCTTGAGACACACCTTAGGGATGAAAATTGAGGTTAGATTGTGTGCTGATTCTATCTTCCTGGGATTCACTCCTCTGGTGCAGAAACACCCAGGATGAGGCTCTAGGCTCCCGGGAAGCTGTTGCTGGCTAGGAGTTCTGTAAGCCCACAGAGGACCATGTCCCTCGCTGGCGTGAAGGGGTGGGCACTCTTCTCATTCAGAGGACTGTTTTTCTGGAGCAGGCTCTTTTGGGTTTGAGAAATCATCAGCACACTTGTCCCTCATTTCCTAAAGGAAACTAGGCAGAGACATGCACAGCAAGGTCCTACAGATCCCCCTGGTGAAGGCGAAAGGCAAGGAGGCCCTGCCGGGGCTCCAGGTGCAAGGGGCCAAATCCTGCACAGCTGAGCCCACAGCCTCTGCCAACTGCTGCCTAGCAGTTGCCCTGTTTCGCAGGAAGGGACAAGCCTCAGGGCTGCCTGGGCTAAAGTTACAGACCAGGCTGGTGTGGCTGTTCTGGGTGCAGAGCTAGTTACCCAGGCCACCTGGAAATGCAGGGCTGAGTTACCCTGACTGACTTGTTTTTAATCACATCAGGACTTCCCGGGACCCCTGGCCGACAGGGTAGTAAAGGTAAGTGACTTTCCAAATGGGGTTCTCTTCCTTTACACAGGCCACTTTTACAGGGGGGAGGGCTTGGCAGGAGGGAGGCCCCTCTCTAGCCAAAGCCTGGACCAACAGTGGCATCTAGTGGCTCCAGCTGAAGGCTGAGGGGTGGGAGTGGTCCTCAGGCCACTGTCCACTACGCTGAGCCCTGCTGTCACAACGCCAGGCTGCTGTAGCAGCACACTCAGGAAGGGCACTGCTGGCCCCGACTTTCCATCCCCTGGGCTACTTCTAAAATATACCCCTTAGGCTGGGTCCCCACCTACGTGGCTGTTCCCCAGGACAGGACCCACCCTTGGCCTAATGTTTCTCATAGGCTCTGGTGTGACACTCAAGGCTCCAGAGAGGTGGCTCTCTGTAGGCAGAGAGGAGTGTTACAGCCTAGTAAAAGGGTAAGGTCAAAGGACCAAAGCGGGACACAGTCCTCAGGTATCTCGCTGGGGCGGTGCGGCATGCGGGCACGCTCTCATCCTGTTCTGCCCCATGAGATTCCAACCCTGAGCAAGCCCAAGGGCACACAGGACTCAGTCCCAGGCTTCCTGTGTCCATGTGACCCCGTGCTCCTGAACCCCGACGCCCTGGAGCTGTGCCATTGTGACCAGTCACTGTCACTGCGATGGGGCCCTTGGAATAAACCTTTCCAGATCTGTTCCCAACGGCCATTGAGGCACATAAATGGGACACAAAACAATGACAACTGAGATCCGTAAGTCTTGTAGGTTTGAGCAGACCAGACGAGCTGTTCTTCCTGCCCAAGGGGCTTCAGACTCCCCCCTCCCCAGGGTAAAGTTGCCAAGAGGGGACATCTTCCCTCATGTTGGATTTTGCTCCAACAAAACCCCCTCAGGGGCTTCTTCCATCTTGCCTGTGCCCCTGGCTGGTGAAGGGTGAGCAGAGACCATAAACTATTGGCCTTCAGTTGCTCGCGAAGCTTTGGACATGAAAAAGAGAAGCCCCTCAAGCATTCTCAGCTGAGGGCTTTTTTGCTCCCTGCCCCACTCCCCAAGGCCCACCATGGATTGCAGGTTGAGAGGCATTGGTGGTGGTTGTGTCTGTGGACATGTGAATTCTACTTCCTCTTCTTGGAGGCCTTTAGATTGTCAACCCTCAGAGAGGCGTGGCAGGAAAGGGCTGTGACTTTCTGTTATTTAGGGTTTCCCAGATGGTCAACCGCGTAGCTTCTGTTCCTGTCATCCCAGGGAAGTGGAGCTCTGAGGAGCACCCTGGGACCCCGCAGTCCACCTCGGGGGCTCGTGGCCTCTGTCCTTTGTCCTTTGGGTAACTTCCCCACCTAAGGTGATTCCTAGGAAGAAAGGATGGAAAGGGAGCTTGTGAATGACTCTCAGCCAGCCCCATTCTGGCCTCACTTCCCTCCTCCTCCTGTGAAGCCATTCTCTGCATATGGACTGATGCTCAGGCCTCCAGAGTCTGAGACAGGCCGAGAGATTCCTGCAGAGCCCCTGAAATTCATTAAAAAGCCTTTAGACTGAAGGCAAGAGCCACAGGTGGGCCTCAGAGCTAGCCAGAAGCCTTGAAAGTGATGTACTGAACCACTAACTGATCTTGCTGACCCTCCTGTTCACTCTCCCCACCCCAGGTGATCCAGGCACCCCAGGCAGTTTCCTGACTTCAGGTATGCACCCAGAAGGAGATGTTCCTTGTGGTGTCCTCGCCTCCCCCATGCACCAATCATCTAAGTGGCTCTTCCTGAGCAAGATTCTTGGGGCTGTCTTTTCAAAGAGAATGCCTTTCAGTTTTATAACCTTGAGCCTGCAGTGGGTGAGGTCTTGGGACTCCCGACATGCCTTTAAATTGTCTGTCTTACTGCTCCGATGCAAAGTACTTGCTTCCTTTCTTGTTTTGAGACAGAATCTCACTCTGTAGCTCAGGCTGGCCTCCAACTTGTGACAGTCCTCCTGTCTCTGCCTCCTGAGTGTTGAGATTACAGTTGTGTGCCATGATGTCCAGGTTTCGGCTTCTTTTTAATGTTAATCTTTTCAGCAACCACATACTTCAAGGTACCAACTTTGCAGGTACTTTCATTTGATGAAGCTTCAAACTTTATACATTTGTCTCTCCCATTGCTCTTGAGTCCCACTATGTATCTGGCTAAAACATATCAAGTAGTACCCACACCACAGCATGAATGCTGGGCTGCCTTGCAGTTTTCTCTGCCAGATTGATTAGTTGGTTGACCTTGATCTCAGTCTCCAACAAAGTCTCAGAACATAGACAAAACATGGATACGTTTTCTGGTGGAGCCTAATACATGCCCTCTAGGCTAACTGTCAGTGGAGTCTTGTTCTCAGCTGAAACCCCCTGAGCTGGGCCTCTATTGTCTGCAGCTCTACCACCATTCTGGTTTTCTGAGATCTTAATAGACCCCACCAAGTTTTGCTTAAAGCATTGCACGGGTCATGTGCCCTGGCTCTACCATGATGTTTCCCAAGAAGCACCAGTCAGTAGGCTCAGTGGTAGGGAGAGGTTGTTGAGGTCTGTTGTTTGGGTCTGCAGCTGGGAAAGGGGAAGTGTAGAAGCAATGAGAAGCCAAGACCACAGCCTGCCCTGCTGTGGACACCAGTGCTTCAGAGCCAAAGATTGGGCTCAGTGTTCTATGCGCTTTGTGTTTCCAGAGGGCTCATCCATGGTCACTGTCCCAGGCCCCCCAGGGCCTCCTGGCGCCATGGGACCCCCAGGACCTCCAGGTTCCCCAGGTCAGTCTGTTTTCTTACTTTGCCCTAATGATCAGGAAGCCATGGGTGCATTTGACTGTAGCCATGTTTGCTCAGATTCTGAAACCACAAGCGGAAACACAGGAAAGAGAGCAAGGGGGACCTAAGAAAGCCAATCCCTGTTTCCAGGAAAGGAGGGGTGTTGCTTAGTAGTAGAGGAGGGAAAGCTGGCTCTCACAGAGGGTAAGTGACTTGCCTAAAGTCACATGGCCTCTAAGCAGCAGGCCAAAGATTCAATCCAGATCCTTCAGTGTCCAGAGGTGCAGACCTGTCAGAGCACTGGGCCTTCAAGCCCATTGTTTCCTCCTGGAAAACAATTTGAAAAGGGCATCCAGGGCAACACAAATGCTCCGTGTCTACTAGAGAAATACATCTTCCAGGACCATGATAGCTCCTAAAACATGAGGACTTTGGAAAACAGTTGTTAAGAGATAACAGTTGTAGTTAGAAGAGCAGGACATCAGCAAAGTGTGCTCTGGGGTTCTGGCTGCACTTTTATAAGATGCAAAAGAGAAAAAAAGATGGTGGGAGGAAACAAATGCTCAGAAGTTAAAGAATCGGGATTTTCCCTTACTTTTCCAAAATGCCTACTCCTTTGTATGTGTTTTCAAGGGCTGGGGGTGTACCTCAGTGATAGAGCTTAGCATGCATGAGGGGCTGGGTTCTATCCTCAGCACCAAGAACAACTAATTAAATATTTGTGAAGTGTGTAATTTAGCACAACCAATGCAGGTACGTACCAGCCTTGCTTCTTGACAAACTCCAAGGAGAAGGAGGTTGCAAGGAGCACGCAGAAGTCCCTAACCAGTGAAGGGCAGTGTGGATATGACAGCCTGCCGCCCCAGGGGCCCCAGGACCAGTCCAGATTCTCAAACCGCTGGTCTCGTTGCTTATCGTTCTCCACATGAGCAGGCTGACGCCCCCGCCTCGGGAGGGGTTCCCTGTGTGCCCTACACCTGCCTTTCTTCAGCTCTGCTCGTGACGATAGGGTTGTGATTCAGCCTTTCTTCCCCAATGCCAATTCCAGGCCCCGCCGGCCCTGCTGGTCTCCCAGGACAACAAGGTATGTCACACCACGAGAAAACACAGGGACTCTCCCAGACAGGCTTGCGCGCCTGTGCTTTAGCTCAAGGGACAGATGTGTGTTTTGGAAACGGGGAAGAAGGGGCCACCTCCTCTGACCCTGTTCCGTATTTCTGGAAGGGTCTGGGTCCTTGGGACAAGAGGATTGAGGCTTTGTGACCGTTGGTCAAGACGGAACTCAGTTATTTGTGACCAGGCCCTGATAATCACAGTTTTATCCAAATATCAAAAACCAGCCAGGCCCTAGGAAAAGCCATGAGGTTTTGGCCGCAGAGGGAAAGCCCTGTCAGACCCCTGGCCCTACTCTCCCCGCTGCGGGCCCCGCCCCTCTCCGGGCCCCGCCCCTCCCCGGCCCCTCCCCGCATTCCAGGCCCCGCCCCTCTCCGGGCCCCGCCCACCCTGCACTGCAGGACCCGCCTTCCCTTCACTCCAGGCTCCACCCTGCGCTTGGCTCTGGCCTGCACCTGGTGTTTCCTGAGGTACAGTTCCCCCTAAACCTGTCCTTCCCACAGGCCCGAGAGGGGAGCCAGGACTTGCTAGTGAGTTGTCTGTGGGCACCGGCACCTCCATCTCCGAGATCATCTCCTCCCGTAAGTGCCACCATTCTCTAGAGCGGGTGACAGTGGGAGCGGGAGTGGGGAAGACGTCAGCGCGCTGGGGTTCTCTGCAGCTCTAGAAGTCACCATGAGGGCTCTGTCTGAGGATGACCAGCTCCCCTCCAGCAAGTGACAGCTGGGAAGAACAGCAGGGCTCCTCTGGCACAGGAAGGTCAGGGACTAGGGATACGACAGCTGTCAGGGAGGCTGTGGGACCCCAGGAAGACCAGGGTCAGGAGAGGTCTTGGGCTGCTGCTGGCAGGAGCAGGGCATCTCCCAGTGGAGGAGGGCAAGGACAGGGTGTCCAGCCGCAGCCTGGTCTACAAGGGGTGAGTCCTGCATCCTCTTGTCCACAAAGCCCTTTCAAGAGCCCAGGTGGCCTGGGTCTGGTGGCACAGGTCTGTAATCCCAGCTGCTTGGGAGGCTGAGGCAGGGGGATTACCACACAGCAGATTGCAAGTTCAAGGCCAGCCTAGGCAACTTAGTGAGACCTGTCTCAAAAACAAAACAGGCTAGCTGAGTGTGGTTCCACACACCTATAATCCCAGCACTCGGGAGGCTGAGGCAGGAGGATCACCATGAGTTCGAAATTAGCCTGGTCTACATAGTGAGACCCTGTTTCAAAAAACCAGAGCAAATAAGCAAACATATAAAAGAGATGGAGCTCGCTGGGCAGGCTTTCTCAGCGTGCCCAAAACTCTGGATTCAGTCTGCAGCGTGACTAGAAGAGAAAAAGCGTGAGAGAGCTGCCGGGGCCCTGAGTGCTGAACAGACAGCTGCCAGTGTTGTGCTGGAAGCTCCGCGGTCAGGGGCATCTCACTGAGGCTTCACGGCACCCCTGGGTGTAGGTTCCATGCACCCTGGCTTACAGAGGAGGAAACTGAGGTCACAAGAGGTTGAGAACTTGCCTGAGGTCGTCAGGTAGACTTGCAGGAGCAGGGATTTAAACCCTAGCTGACCCTGAAGCCAAGTTCTCGTGCATCGCTCCACACTCCCACGTGGCATTTGATCGCTGCCCCACCCTCCCTCTGAGCTGGGGGCACCCTTAGCCTCGGAATACTGGGAGGTCCTTGCCCAGGCTCTGGGTTTGAATGCACCCCATGGTGTCCGAGTCCAACAATCTGAGTGAGAGGTGCGGACCCAGCAGAGAACACCTCGGCAGAACCCTCTCTCATTTCCGCTTGCTTCTCCCCACAGAAGGCATTGATTTACGAGGCCCGCCAGGCCCACCGGGGCCCCGTGGACCACCAGGTGAACATCTCAGGGGTTGTTAGTGGGTGGGGCTCTGGGGAGCGACCTCGGGCACTGAGGGGGCCGGCCCAGATCCTGCCTCAGGGTGTGTCTGCCCTCTGAGCTCAGCACACCCTCTGCTCACTCTCTCCCACAGGGCCAGCTATCCCAGGCCCCCCAGGTCCCCGAGGCCCACCAGGTGAGACGGACCTCCCAGCTAGAGATGAGATGGGAGGCGAGGGGACCCAGAGCCACTGCAGAAAAGAGCGTCCCTGCTTCTTCTGGGCAGAAGGCTCCTGGCCACCTCTTGCACTAATGAGTCTTGGGGCTTCTCTCATCCAGGGGAAGGCTTCCCAGGCCCCCCGGGCCCGCCAGGATCTCTCCTGACCACATCAGGTAATGCCGTAGCGTTGAGCACTCTGCCCCCATCTGCACGCTCACCCCGGCCCAGTGCTTCCTCTGAACCTCCACTGGTCCTGGTGCTGCCTGCAAGGAGATGAACCACCCCAGCCCCACCTTCTGGGAGCTCCTGGGATGACTGGGGAGGCCATTTCCTGTCTTTGGGGAGCCTAGGTCTAATAAATAGGCAGGACTCAAACCCATGAAATAAGTGCCAGCAGAATGTAGAAACTCATGGAAATAACTTCAGAGCAAACACTGGGCCAGAACTCTCATCACTTGTGGAAGATCCATCCACCCATCCTTCCATCCATCCATCCGTCCGTCTGTCTGTCCATCTTCATCTTCTCATTCATCCACGCATTTTTATACCCAGCCTCTCAACCATGCAAACATTCAAGCATCCATCCATCATCCACCTGACAGGCGCTGACTGAGCATCTGCATGTGCCAGGCCCTGTACTTGAAGGTGCTGCTGCCCCAGAAACATCACTAACCTCCTCTCACACGGTTGTCTTCCTCTGCAGAAACCTTCTCCGGCCCCCCGGGCCCACCCGGCCCCCCGGGCCCCAAGGGAGACCAAGGTGAGAACCGAATCTCGGGGAGCGCACAGCCAACGTGTGCCCCCCTTACCCTTAGCGGTCGGGGTGAGGCGGGATGAGCAGAGGCGTTTCTTGGTCCTCTGGCTGGGTCCCTTGGCCTGCAGCATGGGGCGGGAGTGGGACAGGCAGGTGGTCGGAAACTCTGCAAAGAACCCCTGCCGTGTGGTGACCTGGCGGAAGGAGAGGCGCAAGGAGCTCCAGATTCTGTGTCCCCTCCTCCACGGGCCTGATGGAGTCACAGTGCCTGGCTGGTAGGTGCCTCACAGCTCTCTGCCTCCTTTCCACAGGTCCCCCAGGCCCCCGAGGACATCAAGGTACAGTACAGTGGCCATCGAACATCACCTGGGCCGGGGATGGGGTGGCAAAGGCTGACTTCCTGGAGCTTTGAGCTTAGCAGAAGTGCATGTGGTGGGCCGGACAGTATTCGGTGAAGGGCCGAGTGATCTGTGTTCTGCGCACATCTGCAGTATAGATTGTGTGGCTAGCACTGACTAAAGGGCTGCACAGGCTGGGCAGGGGACCCACAAGGGAGGCAGGGGGAGCAGATGCGGGGAGCGAAACTGACTGTCTGCTCCTGGCAAGCAAGGCCTCCCAGGATTCTTGGCCTCGGGTAAGTGCTGAGCCGCCCCTGACCCAGCTGCGGTCAGATCCTCTCTCCACTCTGGCTGACCGTGTGGTGTGTGTTATTGGCTTGCAGACACCAGTTCTCTTGGATTCAACCTGCAGGGACCACCAGGCCCACCTGGTCCACAGGGACCCAAAGGTGACAAAGGTCAGTGAGGGAGCAGCCTGACCCCTGAGCCCAACCTTGAGTGAAGATCCAAGGCTTGGGGGAGAGAAAAGGCAGAAGAGAGGAGGCTGGGACAGGATATGAGAGACAGTCTTCCCCAAAGGGAGCATGTGGTGTCACTGCAGAAACAGGTCCAGGCACTAAATGTGCTGGGCTTCGGCAGGGAGGGCTTCTTGGAAGAAGGGACACCAACAGGGCTTCTCCATTCGGATTGCAGGTGATCCTGGTGTTCCTGGTGGTCCCTCTCGAGGTGAGAGCCAAAGGCAGCCAAAGCCCCCTCCTCTCCCTCAAGAGTGGCTGATCGTTCCCCTCACACCCTCCCTTGGAGGGTCCATGAGTGGCCTGGGGGGAGGGGACGTGGGGGTTGCTGAGGAAGGGGATTTGGTCAGGCTTTGGCCTGGGGCGGCTCCCAGCTCTGTGCCTGTTGCAAATGTGGGTTTTCTCTTGCGGCTGTTCTCTTTCTCCTGAGAAAGCCCTCCTTCCTCAGCCAGGGAGGCACTGCCTGGGTCTGACCTCAGAGAGAACCAAATCAGGCCGCCTTCTCTCCCACAGGGGGCTCATCGAGCACCACGTATACGGCAGGCCCGCCTGGCCCACCAGGGCCCCCTGGGCCTCCGGGCTCCCTCAGAAGCTCCAGCCTGGAGATCCAGCGGTACATCTCTGAGTACATGCAGAGTAAGTGGCCAGCCCCTCGCCTTGGGATTGGCGTGAGCAGTGTGTGCATGTGCATGTGTACACGTGCACCCCCCACGTGTGCTGGGGGAGCATCTTCGGCCCCTGGGCCCGGCCTGCAGTGAGTTGAGCGTGCAGACCTGTGCATACACACAGCCTCATCCCTGCCCCACATGGAGCACACACGAACACACGCACACACTTACCTCCGCGTGGGTAACTTGTCAAATGAGTGGCTGACTGCAGCCTTGTTAGTAGATGCCCCTAAGACCCCCTGACCAACCCAGACCTTAGTTTCTCCCTCAGTAACACAGGAGTCAATGCTCCATGTGGGTGGGGCAGGCATTTGCTCCTGTGCCACAGGGGACCTCTGTGATGGGGGGGGGGGGGGACACAACACAACACACATACATACATACACACACACACACACACACACGGACGGACACGACACAGACCTCCTGGGGATGCGTTTGACTTCTTTATTGCCCTGTCGGCAGGTGACAGCATCAGGGCCTACCTTTCTGGAGTGCAAGGTCCCCCGGGCCCCCCTGGTCCCCCAGGGCCCATCGTCACCACTGCAGGCGAGACTTTAGACTATTCAGCGCTGGTGAAGCACATTGTGAGCTACTTGCAGGGTAAGCCTGTCCCAGCCCTCATGCACGGCCTCCCCAGCGCGCCCCCTCTCCTAGCTCTCCACTCTCGCGCACTCCTCACCCAGGCTCTGCCATCTGCCTCAGGAGGGTGGTTCAGGCTGAGAGCAGAGGCCACGCAGGAGCGCCACGGGGCGTGGGCGTTCACCCAGGGTGCTCCTAACTTCTCTGAACCTCCAGGCTGGCGGGACATACTAAGAGCTAGTCTAAAGCATATTCTGGCAAACCAATTTGCCTTTCTTATCAAGTCAGCAGCAACAACTCTTTTGATCTTGTGCTAAGCAGCCTGTGCTGTCTGGTTCGTTCACTTTCACCCAAGAGAGCACCTAGCGGGCTAGAGCTCTCAGACGCCATGAGCAGGGCTGCTTCGGTCCCACGAGCAGTGCCCTGAGGTCTCCCTTCCACAGCTTCGGGCTACGTCGGCAGGTCCTCTGGCTCCATCTCCTCAGAAGACATCCTGGCCGTGCTGCAGCGTGAGTTGCCAGGTGGAGGGCAGGAGGGTGGCCCATCTTTGCTCCCTGCGGGCCTCGCCTGGGAGCACACCTTTCCCCTGCCCAGCTTGTGAGGGCTGCAGACAAGGGAGGGCAAAGGCCTTCAGGACAAGGAGCCAGTGGCTCACTGCTCCGACATGCTTGCCGAGTAACACAGGGACCGGAGAGGGGGTGGTGAGTCTGCCCTGCCCTGATGCCAGGCAGCCAGGCAGGCATCCCTGCAGGGACCTGGAAGCTGCCTGACTGACCGCCTGACCACTGTGTGCCCAAGAGCCCAGAATGCACAACTGCCATTGGGGAACCAGATAGTGCAGGGGATCGGGGGATGGCTGGATGAACGCACAACATCCCCGTGGCTGGGGGTCCACATTAACACAACCTTCTCTTGCCAGGGGAGGATGTACTCCAGTACCTGCGTCAGTACCTGACGGGCCCTCAGGGGCCCCCGGGGCCACCAGGGGCCAGTGTGGATGGGTCCTTCCTGTCATCTTTGAACTACGCAGAGCTGAGCAATCGAATTCTCAGCTACATGTCAAGTGAGTGCCTGCCCTCCTGCCAGCCCTGTGCAGTGGCCCCTCTGACCCCTCCTGCTGGGCTGCAACAAACCCCGCAGAGGGAGTGGGTGCACCGCTCCAAAGCAGGTCAAAGAGCCTGGCAGAGCAAGCCAAACGGACGTCTCAAGCACGGTTTTGTGTGGAGCGTGCACAGAGCACATGCACACACTCACACACCACACTCTCATGCACCCAGCGGCAGGATTCCTGTGGGCAGCAGTGACCTACACTTTTTTCTCAGTGCCCTCATGCTTGGAGCCACTGCCCAGGACTGCATCTCTGTCCCATCCCTCTCTGCCACCCTTTCTTACCATTCTTGGGCTCCGTTTCCCCAGTGGCAGGCATTGAAATCTGCCCTCCCCTGCCCAGTCTTAATCCATCACCACTGGGACTTTGTCCCCAGGTGCTGGCATCAGCATCGGGCTTCCTGGCCCGCCAGGTCCCCCTGGCCTACCGGGGACATCCTACGAGGAGCTGCTCGCCTTGCTCCGAGGTAAGGTTGGGCAGGCGCGTGTGTCCAGGGGGTTTGAGATAGAAGCAGAGCCCTTGGCCCAGCCCATGACTGACTCCCTGCTCTCTCTGGGCGTCTCAGGGTCTGAATACAGAGGCATCATTGGGCCCCCAGGTCCCCCAGGGCCACCTGGGATCCCAGGGAATGGGTGGTCCAGCATCAGCATGGAGGACCTCTCATCATACTTGCACAGTAAGTCACTGGGAACAGGTATGAGGGCAGAAGGCTGCAGCTCACAGGGTAGTCACGAGGAGTCAACTCACCTGTCACCCAGTCCTCCCAGAGCATGCGCAGAGCCAGGCCTCACTTGCTGAGAGGTGCCCAGCCTGGGCAGGTGGGGATGTGGAGAGACGGAACTCCCAACCACAGCCCTCGGCGAGCTCACAAGCCCACCTGTGATTAGGGCCAGCCCTGGCTTCCTGCTCCTCCCTCCGTCTTTCAGGGGAGCTCAGCCACAACCCACCCTCTCCAGAAGACCTCCTTTCAGCAGGCCCTGACACTGGGCTGTATTGCCTTTGACCTTTCTCTTCTCTTGCCTCCTTCTCAGCTGCTGGCTTGTCATCCATCCCAGGCCCACCAGGCCCACCTGGTCCCCCAGGTCCTCGAGGGCCCCCAGGTGTCTCAGCAGCTCTGGCAACCTATGCAGCCGAAAACAGTGACAACTTCCGGAGTGAGCTGATTAGCTACCTCACAAGTAGGTGCCCCAGTATTGGTGTTCACCTGTACCCTCTCCCGAGAGCCTACTTGTCCCTGTAAGTGTCCCTTAGAGTCCAGGAAGCTGGTGCTCAACCAAGGGGGGCTTGGAGGAGCCTGGGGCCAGCAGTGGGAGGAGCCCAGGCTCTCTCCTCACAAGCGTTCCCTGTTCATGTGCAGGGATCCTGAAGTTCACTTCCTGTTACTAAGGGACACTGAGACTTGAGGAGAGACCCTGGGCTCCCAAGTCTTATGTCCACCGAGATCTGAGCTCCTGCTCACAGCTTCCTACCCAACAGGTCCTGATGTGCGCAGCTTCATCATTGGACCCCCGGGACCCCCAGGGCCACAGGGACCCCCTGGAGACAGTCGCCTGGTGTCAAGAGATGGCTCCTACGGTTGGAGTAGCAGCTCTTCCGTCAGACGGGGCTCCTCCTACAGCTCTTCAGTGGGTGCCGGAGGAGCCAATGGAGGCTCCTTGGGAGAAGGCGCAGCCTTTGGTGCAGGAGACGGGGGCCCCTATGGCACTGACATCGGCGCAGGAAGAGGCTATAGGACAGTAGCAGAAGGTGGTGTGTATGGAGGCAACGGTGACTCACTCCGGGCTGGCTTCAGTGGAGACCTGGATTACAACGAGTTGGCTGTGCGGGTGTCAGAGAGCTTACAGCGTGAGTAGGGACACAGGCCTGGGTGTGGGCTGAGCGCCCTAGCACTGAGGCATCAAGACTGGTCCTGTCTGGTGTGGGGCGCCCAGGCTGGGCAGACAGCAACGCCGGCGTCGGGAAGGCCTGAGGACAGGAGGTCCCATTTTACCTCAGCCTGCCCACACGTGGGCCTCAGTATGAAAGCTAAGCTGCGGGGAACACAGCACAGAGGGCTCTTGCTGTTCTGCCTTCCCAGCACCTAACTTGCTGTGGGTCTCAGAAGAGTCACAGGGACCACAGTGGCTTTCCGCGGGGGCCGAGGGGCTGTTGGCTAAAAGGTCTCTTCTCTCTGTAGCTGTCAGCATGGTCACAGGGGCCTTGGAGGAAACAATACCCACAGCAGGTGGACCTGTGCTGCCGCTTAGGAATGCGGAGGAAAGCTGCAGGGGCGGCCTGGGGCGGTGTCCTCTAGTTCACCCTCTTTGGGGGTCAGGGTGCTGAGCATTCCTGCTGCTTGCCCCCACACTCTGCTGTTTTGCAGGTCAGGGCCTGCTACAAAGCATGGCCTACACTGTCCAGGGCCCACCAGGCCAGCCTGGGCCCCAAGGGCCCCCTGGCATCAGCAAGATCTTCTCTGCCTACAGCAACGTGACTGAGGACCTCATTGACTTCTTCCGAAGTAAGGGCACCCCATTACTTGCCCAGCACTAAACTGCTGCAATCTCTCAGGGGCCTGCCGTACAGGCACCAACTCATGAAAAACCTCTCTATAAATACCTGAAATGGTGAAAATCAGATACAGACTGGACTTTGTATCCCCTTACAAGTTCCAAATCCATCACTGCACATCAGTGTTATTTTGAACAAAGCACTTGACCTCCCAAGCTTTAGGCAATCTCTAAGACTAGTTTTTTGCCCGTGCAGCTTATGGAGCCATTCCAGGACCGCCCGGGCAGAAGGGAGATGTGGGCGCCCCAGGACCTAAAGGTAAGGGAGGCACAGAAACGGCCACCAGGATCCTACACAATGGCCACCCTTGCTGGTGCCATACTGGGGACCTGTGCCACACCTTCAGCATCCCAATTACTCATTACTCTCCTGTCCCATCTGTCCTCCTAGGTGACAGGGGCCCTGCTGGACCACGAGGTCTTCCTGGACCACCTGGCTCCCCAGGGCACAAGGGGGAAAAAGGAGACAAAGGTAAGGGGCGGTGCTGCTTGCTGGTCCTGGAGCGCAGGAGGCTGGTGCTCAGCGGAGGGTGATCTGTTCCAGGACAAGCCTGAGAAATTCAGATAAATGCCAAGGCAGACACTGCCAAGAACATAATTTGCCTAACAATCCCTGGGCGAGAGGAGAGTGCCAGTGCCGGGGGGGAGAGGGAAACCCCTCTGGTACTGATGCAGGGTGAACACTTTTAAATAAGTTGATAATCTTACAAAAGATTTAATCTTTGAAGTCATCTTGCAGTAGCCACAGATGCCACAGTTGCCCAAGCTAAGGTCTCACCTTCTTGCAGGTGACCAAGTCTACATTGGGCGGAGGAAGAGAAGTGTCGCCATCAAGCCATGAGCTGGCCTTCACGGAGCAGCCCCTGGGCCAGTTCTTGCAATGTCTCTGGGCCTGTATGTCAGATTTCTCTCCAGAGGTAAAGCGGGAGCCTGTGCGTGTCCCGCTGAGACAGTCGCCTGCCAACTATGTTTAGTCCAAATGAAAGACACACAGAGAATTCAAAGATGCACAACCTGAAACAGCCTCACGGGGGTGGCCCTGGAGAGCAGTCACAATGTACTAGGATGAAACTTGCTTCCTTACTATCTAGATCCAAGTGCCTGGCTTCTTTAACACTTAGTTTGAACCCCAACATAGGAAAGCTAGTTACACAAAAGGTGGCTTGGGAGTCTCAGGGCTTTGCCTAAAAGACGGGGCTTTGGCGCTTCCCTGGAGGTGACATGTGAGGGCGTCTTCTGGTTACTGATGCAAAGCCGAATGTCTTCTTGCTCCCATTCACTCTGCGCTCTAGTCATGGAAGAATTGCCTAAGAAGTGACTCTCACAATGGAAGAAATAAAGAAATTCACTTCCTCTGTAAGAGGTGATAGCATTTCTAATAGCTATACCGCTGCCTGACAAAGTTTGGTTATAGCTTTGATCTGTACCCACAGGTCCAAGCTAGAGTTCAGAGACAAATTACCCTACACTAGACTGCAGGAAATGGGACGAGTGGCAACGGGAAGGAAAGAGAGGGGAGGGCAAATGAACGCCTGATGCCGGGGGAAGGGGCTTCCGCCCGTGATGTCACCCTCGACACCTCACTTAGGAAATGGCCTGGGGGGCGGAGCACAGCTGGTTTGTAAGCACTTTTAACTGTCTAAAAACATTTGTATGTGGTCTATAAGACGAAAAGTCATTTCAAGTGTAAAATTTCCAATTAAAATTTTTTTCTTTTTTAGTTTGTTTAATGTGAACAATCTGAACAAAGGAAGGTTAAAAAAGGCATTCTGGGTTAAGTCAATACTTTCATTACACACATGAGAAAAGAAAACCATTTGTATGACACACTTCTAGTACTTTGTTTAATCACAGAGATGTTGGAAGGCAGCCTTTCTGCAACTATGAACTCGATCTGGAAACATTACAAAGCACCTAAAGGTCTTTCCTAAGCACTGATGTCTTGAAATAAACACAGGGGCAACAAATGAGCAACAGGATTATTTGCGATTAATGCACTGACTTATGCTGGGGCCAGTCATGGTGGCAGGCTAAGTAATATGTGCATCTTCAAGGCTCCTACCAAGGGAAAATGTACAAATATCAAATGCCCCAAAGAAACCCACAGTAAAATCAGACATGCAAATTCTGAAGAGGCTGCACTCGGCCAGCTTGTAAACTTGTCACTAGATAATTAAACATGGAGCTAAGTTAACGCCACTTCTGTAACTCTCCTCTTTTGAAAAACTGGATTTACTTTCTATCTGGCCTTTGCTGGGTACCTCACATACTTCCGGGAGAAAACAGTTTACTTCCACCATCTCCATCAGCTGGAGTAGCACCCACCAGTCAAGCACCATTCTGCATGGGCTCCTGCCTTCACTGTTATGTCCCGATAGCTACCCAGTTTGATTGACACAGGAGTTTCTGAAAAGGAGTTCATATGGCTGGTAGAATTTCAAAGAATTTATTTTACTGCCTAATGAAAACTTAATATTGTGTGAAATGAAGGAAATGTACCTTCTAAAGTTTTTAAAAGAATTCATCAGTTTTACCCAAAAGGTGAATTTACTTTTACTTTTTAATACCTTTCAAATGTACTTTTACTTTTTACATTGGTGTTCAAGTACTATATCCCCTATAATAATAATTCTTACTCTCTTTAATCATACCTAGGAATTCTCCTTGTTTTTAGATTTACTTTAATAAAATATCCAAGTTTTCACTAGTCTTATACTCAAGCAAAATGGTGAAAGTCCAAACTTGCAGACATGAGAGATGTATGTCCTCAGCTCAACAGTAATGGAGCTGAGCCCCTTGTGCTTCATTACAAAAAATGAGCTCAATAATGCACAGTGCTCCTAGAATAGAAAGGCCATGCTCTCCCCCTCTCCGGCCAGGCTGGACACCTGCCAAATGATGCCCAGTGAAATGCCCACTCGAGAATCTCCTATGAACTCATCAATGAATGACAAAAAGGTTATTTTGGCAGAAGTAAGGTCATAGGACTCAAAATGCTTGATGTGAAAACTAATCCATGGGGAACAGTAATAAAAACATGAACATATCCATACACCTATGGAAATAATGTAAGCGCCTTGGAAAGGAAAGTCACATGCTGAAAGACACACACCAGCCAGGTACCAGTAAATAGCGGTATGTATGTGTGTGTACACCTCAGACAGCTAGGAGCGCTAACACATCTACAAAGTTAAAGACCTGGAGGATGGCAAAATATAACCAGAAGCCCAAAAAAGCTGCAAAGTGTTCACATGCAGGACAACCTCGCTTGAAAGATTATGAATGTAAAAAAAAAAAAACGTTTCCCAAGATAGATTAAGAAATAACTTTATTGTTTGTCAATTCCATGACTGAAAAGACAATATTGATCCCAAATAGACAAGAAGCATAATCTGAAACAAAATTCTCTCTGAAAGTTTAGCTTGTGAACTTATTACACTGCAAAGGATCACAAAAAGCTGCAGCCAACATTTACAACTGATAAAATACTCTATTCCAAGCTTCACAGCAGAAATATTAAAGCATTACTGAAACCATGTTAGCCACAGAACAGCAACATTAAGGTGTTAACTCTTATGCCTTTGAAGTAAGAGAAACATTTAAAATATCATCCAATTTCCTACAAAATATCATTTCCCAGAAAGGTATAGATTTACTTAATCAGATGACTGTTAGAACTGAACTCTTCTCCCCTTGCAGTTCTAGCCTTTTTCTTTAACCCACAGTATCTCCAGCTAATAATCTGACTGAGTCTGGCTTCTCAGAAGAGTCAAGCAAGCACAGTATGGAAAAGGAAAGTGTGCAAGGGAACGAAAGAGTACAAAAAACAGTCACTTCTGAAACTTGCTGATGCTCAAGAAATCAGAGACCCTCCATTGAAGAAGGTCACATATGCCTGAGAGCTTTGTGCTTGAGGAAACATTACTTAAGAGGTAGCTGTGGTTCTGGTTTGTATTTAACTGGAATTTGCTGCGTCCTGTCACAGGAAGGATCCAACATTCTCGGCCAAGTAAAAGCACTCTGAATCTCCTTCTCATCCCCCTACAGCTTCCCCCTAGAAAAGGGTAAGAATTCAATGTGACTCCACCTGGGCTAGGAGTTCATTCAGTAGTTCCACAGCCTTGGACTGACAGGACTAGGGAAGGCAGCCGGATGCCTGAGCTCTCAGAGCTGGGCCTGCACAAGTGTGGAGGTCTGGCGTGTCCACAGCACACCGGGAAAGAGGGGAGGGAGCGTTTAGGGTGAACACACAGATGTTTCCTTCTATGTACTTCATGGCACCTTCTGCCACAGCAACAACATAATCTAATCGGGAAGGGAGCTATGGTACTGTCACATTTCAAAGAAGTCTGTGCCCCAGCCCGCTCTCCACCTACACCATGCAAGAAATAAAAATCACTATTAGCTACCCGACATAGAGCCTTACAAAAAGCAGGCAGGTGGTAAAACAGCATGTTCTACAAGACACTTTGGATAGATTTTTATAACCTGAATTATCAGCGTGAAAGCTCCCTCTGTATGTATCACCGTACAATCCTGTGCTCACGTGAACACTGAGCAATGAACCCACAGGCAGGGCTGCAGGAGCTGTGAGCTGCTGGCAAACTGAGCCCGTGTGTCAACGACTCTGCTCTAAGCCTCTCCTGGATTCAATATTCTCAATGTTAAATTGAAAGGAATAGAAAGAACCAGATAATCATATCAAATTATGTCCAAAATTATTTAGATGACTGAAAAAAAGCCCACTGGCTGAAATACTCATTTTTAAAAAGCCAATAAACTGAAAGTTTCAAAAGATAAAGCGGCATGAAGGTCTGCTCCCATCTCCCTCTTCAGATAACTTCACACCGTCTCTTTATCATAACAATGTGAACGCTTCCTATCACCACCCTGAATAGCACTTTATAAAGACATATTTTAAAAGGCTTTCAAAACAGCTTTTAACCCAGCAGTTGAGAATAAAGCATTAAGAGTTTTGTCTACAGTAACACATTTATGTGATAAGTGTATGAATTTACAACCATACATAATGTGTGTGTGTATATATATATATATATATTCATATTTATCTTTATATTTATATAAAAAAAAAACTTGGCCAGAAGTTAAGGCTACCTACAAAGTTGTCCAAGTAAATTCTGCTTGTCAAAATAATTACAAAAGTAAAATTACACATGCATTTTTAAATCATCTAAATCACTGACAAAATTCAGCATCCAAAGTTTTCAAATTAACTGGAAGAAAGTGCTACAGGCATTTATTTACATTTTCTTAATATGAATCAGTGTCCTCACATGACATTTACATTTTTCACAAGCCTCAAAACTAATGTGACTAAAAGCTAAATGTTTGCCATTTGGTGCCCAGCACTCGTAAAAAAGAACAGGTTGCAAATGGTGGACCGCGAGCATCACTTACAGGCCTGCCACCTCGCGCACCAGGACACGGCTTGTAGCACTGTCTGAGCCGGCCGACCGCGGTTGGGTCTGAGCCTCAGCAGGGGCTGAGGGTGAACGTTTCATTAGTTGTTATACCTATCAGCAACCACAACAGAAGTTTCAAGCTTTTTCCCACTCAAAGTGAATAATTTAAACAAGGAACAAATAAAATGTATCTTCATTTCAAAACAAAAAGTCATTTATGATGTGTGCCTAAATATTTAAATCTTTAAAAAAACTATTCTGAATAAATGTTTGAGATTAATTTCAGAAAATATATTTATAAATATAACTCACTCTATAGACGTCTGAGAGGTTTAAGTGAACAGAATTTGCTAAGATGAAGATCTCATTTAACCAGCTCATGTATTATTTTAGGAAATAAACTAAGACAGCTAAATCTGTATTATTTCTAATGTAGTGAGTTTTCCGATTCCAGTTTGGACATTTTAAAACACCTTTTCTCCCCCATCATCCCCGACATTGTACACACATATTTTAGGATGACAGTGGTAGCAGGAGCAAGATTTTAAAAACAGTAATGCTCAGTACTGAGAGTGTTTTGTCCCTGATGATCAAAAAGGAAACCCCATTCTGGATGTGACTGACATTTAGTATCTATTTAGGCACTATCTTAATAAAACCAGCACCTCAATTATTAGTGCCTGCCTAATCAGGCAATATTTAAAACAAATTACTGAAATATTTTTTCTCTTTGAAAAGAGTTTGTTCCTATTAAATGATGAAATATTTTTATTTACTGAGTTAATAGTATATTTTGAGCAACTCATAGCTTTTTTTATGAGTGCTGATTTACTAAAAGAAAATTATTCCCACTCTTTACAGCAAAGTTCCAACTACAGAATTTAGGCATCATTGAAAAGGTAGGTCAGGTAAAAAGGTATTAATACTTAGTGATGTAACAGGTTTTCTTAAATAACTTTAAACATTATTTCCCTAACAGTTTTTCAGTAACGGTGTCTAAAGAAGACAATATTTAGGGTTAATATACAAAATCACCTTAGGGAACTACTGCAAGATGCTACTTTGCCAGCATGGCCTAGCATCTATCTTAGTTCATTCCCCCTTCATCTTTGCTGCAAACAAAACAGAAAAACCACCTAGAAGGTGAATCAGGCGATTGTCTTTGTGAGCTATTTGATATGGACTGTGGCAGAAGATGAAGAGAACAGAATCACACATTTAAAAAGCCAAACCCCACATTTCCACTGTTATGATCCAGTGGAATGCAGGCTAGGAATAGGATAGAACTTGGAAATCCGGCTCTGTGTTGATGGGTTAAGGCATTCCGACTCTCCAGTCATTTTAAAGAACACTTCCTGTTCCTGTAGTTTCCTGGCAAACTCTTCTTCTAGTGTCTAAAACAGGAAGGGACAAAGAAATCGTTATATCCTGGTATCATACTGTACACAGAATTTACTCTGAGCGCCAAAATAAAACTTCTAGCCCCAAATACCTTCTGTTGTAAGGAAGACGCGACTGCTCAATAGTTAAGTGTGTACTTTTTGCACAGTCCAGGTTCAAGACTCAGCTCAGTCATATGAATAGATAATCTGAGTCAATTACTTAGTATTAATTTCTCTGCTGTAAAACAGCAGTAATACCACTGACCTCATTGATATGCTGCCTGGATTAAAGGCGATAGGATACTTAACACTTTGGAGGCGCCCAATAGACCACACCTGTGAACTATTATCTGTCTCTCCCACATAGCAGTTACCACTTCCTGTGTTCAGGACTGATGTAATGTTCTTCTTGCACACTGGATTGTGTAAAGCTATGTAAAGTAAGATCTACACCAGATTCACATTTACATCCCCATAGTACAGAGCAAAAACAGTCAGTGATAAATATCTGAACTCAAGGAGACCTAATCCTGCGGGTGTTGGTACTGCATTAGGAGGCTGGGCCTTTGGGCTATCACAGGTTGTGAGATGGAGCTTTCTGGGATTTGGCAATGTTACAAAGGGCTGAAGGGCAAGACTTCCCTCTGCACTGTGTGAGCGCATGGGGGAGCAGTCAGCAGTCTGTGACCCAAAAGAGGGCCCTTGCCAGAAAATGGCCATGCAAACACCCTGATCTTAGGGTTTCCAGCCTCTAATTTACGGTATTTTTTAAATAGTGGCCCAAATTGACTATGACAGGACCAAAGACGGTGAACAGCTGATTTAGGGCTAAGAGCTACTGCTGAGACCTGAGACCAAAGTATAGGAAAGGATCGAAACACACAGGAAGGTCTGCCAGTAGAGGTAACACCTGAGCTTCGTCGGGAAGGACAGTAGGAATGCGATAAGAAGGGCGGGGAAGGTGCGCCAGACACAGGAAGCTGAGCAACGGCACGAGGGCAGAAGACCACAGAGTACTGAGTGGCGCGTCGGGAGCATGCACTGGGAACGAGGTAGCACCAGGGAGAGGCTCGAGCCGACCCAAGTGGGGCACTGTGGAGGCTCTGAAGTCAAACAAGGCATTTATATCACACCCTGATGGCACCGATGAGCTACCCTCACCCCTGCGGCAGCATCGGAGAGGTTCTGGAGGGTAACTGCTCCAGAGGGCAGGCGAGCGAGGGCAGGCCAGTGGGGAGAAGAAAAGAAGGCAAATCAGATGGGCAGAGGGCCCGCGGGGACACTACCGAGCAACTTCACAGACAGCAACATGGCGATGGGAAAGAGACGGAAACACAGTACGAAGAGAACCAAAACTAATTTCTTTTAGAAATTTCTGGCCTACAGCAGGAGAAAATACCTATTTCTTGATTGACTGGATAGATGAACGAGAGAAAGGAAAGCTCAAATATATAGCCCACAAGAAAATAAAGGTTTAGGCCTGAGAGTTTACAATGAATCACAGAGTGACAGCCAAACAGTCCAAATGGCTAATCAATGAGACCAGGCCAGCAGGGAGTCAAGTATAAACAAGAGAAATGGAGGGACAGAGAAACGGGAGCAAGCCATTCCATCTTCCTAGATTTTAATTCTACGCGGCATACAATGGCCTTGTAATCCGGTACCAGCCAACAGGTCCAGACAGCTGTCCTCCCTCCCTTTCCTCCTTTCCTCCACACGCCCACACTCCCACCCGCGCACCCTCACCCACCTGCGCACGCTCCGATGACAGGGAACTGCTTGCAATTCTTTGTACTCTACCTTCTTCTCTACTTCAAGTGCTCCACCCCATTCCAATCTGGCCATCTGCCTAGAGAGCTCTTACTCACCCTTCACACCGCACTTGGCTACGAGGCCTCCTCTCTACAGCCTTGACTTCAGGCGGACTGAAGCGCTCCACCCCTCTGTCACTCCACTCCCTCCCCACAGCCTGCACGGGCTTCCTTCAGAACAACGAGGCCACCACCTTGTGCCTGCCTCCTCTCCACCCCCATCCCTGACCCTGAGCCTGAGCCACCACCATGCGCCTGCCTCCTCTCCACCCCCGTCCCTGACCCTGCGCCTGAGCCACCAACATGCGCCTGCCTCCTCTCCACCCCCGTCCCTGACCCTGCGCCTGACACGAGGCTGGCAGAGCCAAAGGTGGGGGGGGGGGCACGGGCACAACGTGTCAGTCACCTTTTTCCGAGGCCTCAGCCTCTCTCTCCACTCCTTCAGCTCCTGGCTGTGCTCCTCATCTAACTCCTTGAGTTTCTGAGTCTCATGCTCAACCAGCAAGTGGCATTTTTCATTCTGAAAGTTAAGTTTGGATTAAATCAATTTCAGATAAACTAAGCACTTTTTAGCAAATTCTAAAAACCAAGGCCCAAGAATTATGAAATACGTAGATTCATTTTTGTAAATTGAGAGCTAGATCTATTAAAATACCATATGAAAAGAAAAACAGAATTAACTTGCCCCTTTACTACTTTTTATCAAATGGTACCAGAATGTAGAATTAGGTACTGTTCTACATCAGAAAACTAAGCAAATGTCTAGAGTATCCACACATTGTCTACACTACTTTGAAACGTTCAACATCTTAGGTTATGCTCTAAACAGGATGCTCACTCCAGGTAGGATCCATAAACAGCCCTCTCTAAATTTCTTATGGAAAAAAAATTCCCATTTATCACTTTTTTCAAAAATCTAAAAGAATATTAATGATGTCCTTCCAAAAGGAAAAGAAATTTTAAATTCAGAATCTGACAACACTGCTTCCATCATTTTGGAAACCTTCAATCTTTTTGTAAAATATCATTTACTCAATAATGCTCTGCCTTTTTTATTTTTTTTATTCATTTATTTATTTTTGGTCTTCTGAGACAGGGCATCACTACATAGTTTCAGCTGGCCTTGGACTCACTATAAAGCCCAGGCTGGCCTCCAACTCCCAGCGACTCTCCTGCCTCAGCCTCCCAAGTGCTGGGATTATAGGTGTGCACCATCATGCCTGGCTTCTACACTGCTTTTGAATGACTCCATTTCTTAGGTTATAATTTAGCTTCATTTTTACATTAACCATGGTTTTATAAAATATAAACAAATGTCTATTATACTAAACTGACCTTCATTTTGGTTTATATAGGAAATATAACGTTTAAATTTCAATGTTTTCATAACAGTAAGCTGCTACTTCTCCTCGGGCAGTTACTGCTTTCTCCACCTGTCGCGTGAGCCCCCGCCCCCGCCGGGCACGCTGTTCCCACCACCCCACCTGTAGCTGATGCAGCTCCCGGACGTTGGCTTCACACTGCAACTGCAGGTCCCGCATCTGATTTTCATGTTTCTGGTGCTGTGCCATTCTCTCACTTTTCTGCCTCTTTTCCTCTTGTGCAGCAAACTATAGACAAGAAAAAGAAACATAAATTTTGGTTAACGAACAATGTTATTTCTACATATTCTGAAGGTATGAGTATGGAATTTAACAAAATTTAAAATACGATAAACTAAAGCTGCAAATTATGACTAATCCTATGACTCAAAGTGGAGTCTTCACCATGACTTGGGCAGGACTACAGTACTTTTGATTAAAAATCTTGGTCCTCCCATACAATTGCTTAGTGACCTCAGTTAATCTGTGTGAAACACCTGTGACTTTGAAGTATCATAGTGAGTACATTTTGACTTAAAAACCTGCTCAAATTGGTGGGGTACACATGCAATCTAAGCACTTTGGGAAGCTGAGGCAAGAGGATCAGTGAACCCAGCCTCAGCAACTCAGCAACTCAATGAGATATAAAGGGGGGGACGGGCTGGCAATGCAGCTCAATATGAAGACTCTGGGTTCAATCCCCAATACTGCAAAATAACAAAACAAAACTGTCCAAGCCATCTCATTCCTAGGGCTCACGATCTGTCTGAGGGCACAGGGAATTTGCCCTCCAGTCACCACCCGGAGAAGACTACGCGGGAATACCCCTGCACACGGCCCCAGCCAGGAAGAGGTAAGTGAGCATCATTGCCAAGCGGGCTCTGAACACCTACAACCCAACGTGAGAAGCGGCGCTTCACAGTCACTCTCAAACAGAAGAAGGTAATTTGCTCATTTACCTGCTTAATTTTGTCACGGTCCTGATCGGGTGTGGCTGTTGAGTTGATTCTCAAACTTTTCTTAAACATGGCCATTCGTGTCTTGGCTTCACTGCGCTGAATCTTGGGCAGTCTCGCTCTTTCTTGCGTTTGTCGGTTTTTCAGTTCCTCGATGAGCCTCTGGTTGTAACGCTGCATTTGCTCTGTTTCCTAGGGACGTTCACACACAGCCCGGTTGTGCAGGTGTAATTTACACTCAGTGCCCACACACATGTTCAACACTGACATCTGCTATTTCTCACAGACACTTGCTCCCCTTTGGCACAGTGACCAGTAAAATATTAGGGAAGAACTAATTTTAAGAAAAGTAATTAGTGATGAGTCTTATATTGAAATTCTTTCACTAAGTAGAGGAAATCTACATTTTTAAGGTATCGAACCATAACTAGAGCTAAAATAGCTACCTCTGGAATGTAAGCTGAAGATTACAATTTTCAGTAGCGGCGAACCTACGGCACATGTGCCGAAGCCGGCTGTTTTGTTATTACAGAAAGCTCTAAAAGGTTCATCATCACTGATACAGGTTGTTAAGCACTATGACTAATTACCTTACTTGTAAGCTATAGAGAAAAAGTTTGCAGTCCTAATCAAGATACAACTAATCAACTCTAAAGTTCATCAAAGAAATTTCAAGATAAAGGAAATAAGAAATTCGCTAAGAAACATAAAAACTATCTCTCTAAACTTTAAAGTGAATAAAAAAATAAGAAAATATTCCTTTAACCTTCTCATGGCGTTTAAGTAGCTGATGTCGTTGCATAAAATACTGATCTTTAAGCTGCTGTTTGAGCAGCTGGTGCTTTTCTTGTAAGTGTCTTTCTTCAAGCTCCCAAATTGCAGCTTCTCGAGCTGGAATAAAATAATTTTCAAAATGTCACTTGGCTCTTTTTACTAATGTACTTTGCTCTTCGTTTTAACATTTACATAAAAGTGTTCAATATATATTGCCTTGTACACATAAACTGACGCTGAGCTATAAATAAAATGTTACCAACATAAAGATAGTATCTGTTACCACTTTCTATTCCATTTTAATGTCTTATAAACTGGAAATATCCTACCACGAACACCAAAATTCCATTTTATCATTGTAAAAAGAAAGAAGAAAATCAAAGATAATTTGTGAGGCAAAAAATATTTTAAATCCCATTCCATCATGTAGCTATTAAATACATCAAATTATAAAGTACAATTACAAAGTTACTCAGATCTATTTCTAGCCTCGCCTGGTCAGGAACAGGTTTTGAGGTTTTTATTTATTTATTATTTGGTTTTGGTTTTGTACAATGGTACTGTGCATACTAAGCACCTGATCTACCACTGAGCCTCACTGCAGCCTATTTTAAGTATACATCTATATTTACTTGTACTGTCATACAGAAATTCTATATCTGGCAGTAGTTCTTAATTTTAATTTCTTCTTATTTACACCACTTCCCTTATCGTTCTTCCCCTTTAGCAGTCTAGCAAAAAAAAGCATTCAAGTCATTCCCAAGGTGTGTCCCAGCCATGTCTGTGAGACATCGTTCTCTGTGTGCACAGGTGCTGTGGAATTTAATATACCTCTCATGAGCTGCTGCTTGTTATTCAGGCACTCCCTTTCAATGTTGGCCAATTCTGCCTTCTGTTGTTGTATGATCTTTTTAAGAGAGCCGTCTAATTCTTGCTGTTGCTTCTGGACAAAATCTTGTTCCTATTAGACACAGTTAATCACCAGTCAATAAGTATCTACTGAACTAAGTATCCATTTATATATGTGACCATATATGTTAGTACATAATAAGATTTACGTATTTATTTACTTTTGTGGTACTGGGGATCAAACCCAAAGCATCACATATGCTAGACAACCATTCCACTGCTGAGCTCAATCTCTACTGGTTTAGAAACAGGATTTCTAAACCAATTTTACAAAAGTTTGCAGGATTTTAAGATCGCCAAAACAATACAGTACATATATAATATAAACATCTTAGTCATCCAATGCAATCTGAGAAAAACTTATACAATTTTATAAAATATTCTAAATTCACTGTTAAGAATGATATGCACAAAACAGTTTTCAGCCCATTCATAATTAAAATGTCCTAGGACACTGGCAACTTAGAGAAAACAAAAAATTTACAACTTGTAAAACTATTCATTCCACTTTTGCATGACTAGAGCAAGGATAAACAAGAAATGCCTTTCAGGGAAAAGAGCAATAATGAGCTAGTGGGGAGAGACAACATCAGAGTTTTAAACTCTTATTTTTTTAAGTCAGAAAGAGTAAGGAAAAAATCCCACGACTGCACTAACAGAGGAAGATGGATTCTCTATAGCCTGTGCCTGGAAGGAAGAATAATTATTTGAGGACTTAATTAGAAGTAATATATGGTTACAGAAATACAAACTAGAACTTCTAGGAAAGGGAGTTACATGCTGTTAAGTCTACAAATAAGACTCCTATAATCGTGAAATTCTACCAACATATTTGGAATTTACTAATTCATTCAACAAATGTCGAGTGCACACTGTGTGCTGAACGTACGCTGCCCGCTGCCGTTAGCAGCACTGCAGCCACTCAGCATCGCGGAAATGTGCGTCTCCACCCTGCCCTTGAGCAGCGACAACAGCTGGGGTCAGCTCAAGAGATTCACAGATCACTTTAATTGCAGACTTAAAACTTATTAAGATTGAAGCAGCACCTCACCTATAATCCCTCCTCCTGTATATCCAAAAGAAGATCGAACCCCAAAATCCATTTTGGAGCTATTTGGCCTTAGACAGAGTAGCCTGGTTCTCGGTGCACCAAGAGGTTGAGCGAGTTCTCAAGACACCCGCCCTCTGACAGCGCCTCTGGCTGTCATCACTGGGACTGTCACGTTACACTAACGTGGAGTCAGAAACGGTCCCACCTCATCTATATCACCACGTGTATTTTAGCCCAAGTACAAATATACAGTAGCAGGAAGTGGAGACTAATGAATCGCCCCTATAAAATATACTCACTTGACTATAGTTACCTAGTATATATCGATCATAGTCATAAGAGTATTTAAATTCAACTATTAGAATAGGGTTTTTGAATTTTATTAGACAGATGCAAAATCTCTAAGTTTTAAGAAGTTATAACAAAAATGTTGTTCAAGCTTCTTTTTCTGTATGTGTGTATGTACTTCTGTATGTATATTCATCTGTTCGTTCCACAGTCTCCCTGTGGAGTTCAGGCCAGCCTTGAACTCACTATGTAGCCCAGCTAGCCTCAAACCCATGGCAATCCTCCTGCCTCAGCCTCTTGAGTGCTGGGATTACTGGTGGGTGCCGCCATACCCTTACAGTAAGTATTTATAATAAAAATTAAATTGTTTCTCTAATTTCAATTATAAAATTTCTACATAAAAATGTGTTTAATAAACGTAACCTACAGATATAGTAAAAAAGTTTCTTTTGATCAATACTTAATGGTTTGCATAAAGAATTTTTTAAAATCTACATGAATAAAAACAATGAGTCTAATTTAAACAGAACATAGTCTTATATTTACTCAAAGAAATAAAATGTGAAAGTACAGAATGAAGTCAATCGATATGTGAAAATAAAAGGTAAATATAAACCATGCTACTGAAGTGAATATAATTGCTTATCCACGTAAATTTTGGTCATATTACCATAATGTATCCAGGTCTACCCAAGAGAAGAGTTTAATTCAGCTTCTCAGCCTTTTGGCTAAGATCAAGTGAAGAGTTCAACTCAAAGAAAACTTTCACTAAGCATTTAGTTAATGCTGGGCACTGTACTAGTTATAGGGTTAATAAAATTAATAAGTTTTACTTTTAAGGAACTCCCATTACACAGCTCCCTAGTATCAATGGTCTCGAACTTGCAGTCCCTGCTTGTAGTATCACACCTCCATAGTTCAAAAGTTCACCACAGCAACTCAGCTGGATAAAGGGCCCAGAAACCAGGCCTCATAATAACGAATGAAATGACTACGGAAGTACGCCCCAAAGCGGCTAATACCTATGGCAAAGAAGGGCTCCAATGGCTACACAGGAGCAAGTGGCACTAGTGTTGTGGTGCTCTCCAAGTAAAGTAAGAATCAGTAGATACCACTCAAGGTAGGAAGGCTTTGGTTTTTTTTGAGACAGAGTTTCACTATGTTATCAGGCTGGCTTCAAACTCATGGTGACCCTCCTACCTTAGCCTCCTGAGTGCTGGGATTACAGGTGTGCACCATCACACCTGGCACAAGTGGGCAGTTATAAAAACCAATGTGAGGAAGCGGTTCTTAATAATCAGAGTCTGCAAAGAACTTAGCTGCTTCATAGTTGAATAAGTAAGTGGGGTCTGAATAACAACGTAGAGATACAAAGAATTTTTTATATTAAAGTTTAAAATCTGATCAGGTTCCTTACACACAAATTAATATATTTATTTACCCTTAAGAGAAATGAAACTTTAGTATTGTTGTGTACTCATTAAATTTTCTAACTTCAGAAGCCAAGTACAACACACCCATAATGGAATTAGTAACTAGAAATTACTTTTAGGAACTAAGAGAAACATCACATTCCATAAAGACTGCACAAATTATATTCGCCTTAAAAAAAGATGGGTTTAATCACTAGAAATAACAGACAACAACAATCAAAAACTAGCAAGGCCAAAAGTCATCTTAAAAAATGGTCACATAAACTGTAAAAAGACTGCCCTTTACAAGTACACACTTAAATTGTGATAAGAAATTTAATCCTATTAGTATATAACTCTAAGCAGCAAAACAACAACTTTGGGTTTTAGAAAACTAAGAAAGCATTATGATACATTTAGTCATTTATACAGAATTTGACTATTTTAACTCAAAAGATTTACTCCAAATGGTAATGATCAGAAAAGTGACTGTACTTCATAATGTCTCCCATTTTTAAAAACTTGTTTGCTAACTCATTTAAAAAGCGAAACATCTGCCAATAATTTTTTAAGTCTAATTTTGCAAGAGGGAGAAAAGGAGTTGAAATCAAAGCTGCATTCTGTCCACTCTGGTTATACATAAGCTGGTCTTCCCATGTGGAAACCGCAAGAAAGAACACAGCCTCGAATTCCAGACTTTAGTTAAAACTAGAAACAAGAACGGCAACTCACTGTTCACCATCGGCAATTGCAATGGAAACGAGAGCTAAGTGGGACTAAAGTCGCCACACGATCACGGCTTTTCTGACCATATCCATGATTAAAACATCTACACAAACATGACCAGTCAAAACATCACTTCACACAAAAGCAAAACTCTCATCACAGCACTCAATTTCTCACATGTGCAAAACTTATAAAATACTATTGGAGAGACAATTTACTTTTCTTTAAAAAGATGCAAATCTCAAATTAAAATTTGTGGTAGGGCCAATTTAAGAACACTACTTTAAGTGTTCTAGTTCCACGCTACCATTAATCCCTTAAGCGGCTTTTAGACAGGTCACTCAGTCTTCTGTGCCTTGATTTCTTCATCTGTGAGAAGGATATATTCCATCCCTGTACCAGGATGGTGGCAATGAGAATCAGATGGGAAAACTCTTTGAAGGACAGTGTATCATGAGGTTCGTGTCAGGCTACTAATAGTATGGTCATTACTGACACAATCACCTATCAATTCTCTAGACTTTAGCAGATGAAGTCAACAATGAAAAGGCACATGTGAGTCAAAGAAAGAGCAGGCAGAACAGGAGAAGGTGTCCTCCCACGGGCCCCTGGGACTTACGTCCTGCACTTGGGCGTTGAAGACTGCACAGGATGACAGCTGAAAAGACTGAATCATGACCTGAGCAACACCCTGTGGATCAGAATACAGTGCACCTCCCAGGTGAGAATGTATCTGAATGACTTTCTGTGAATGTCAGGAATAATTACACAATATTATGTTTAGTTTCTTGAAACCTAAGTCAAGTCAGTTCAATTACCAGAGACTCTTTCTCATCTGTACAAGGAAAGATTTAGAGTCCATCAGTAGTTTCCAAACGCTAGTGTGTTGCTGTTGTTTACACCAGCAGAACCTCCTTTTTAAAAACTCACCCAAAAGTCTGTTTAAAAAGCATAAAAAGTAGTGCTGCTGTAGTTCAAGTAGAAGCAGGAGCTCACAGACCCCAGTCCTTGCCTGCTGAACAGCTCCTGGAAGAACAGTATGAAAACTACTCTACTAGGTTTCGAACACGTTCTAGCTCCACAGCTATCGAAAACTGGATTAAATAACCCTAAGTTATTGCAGGCTGATCAGGCCTGCAATCTCCCATGCAAGTGGACAGCAAAGGCATAAATAAATGAGACAATGGAATATGATTTCAAGGGCTTCCGGGAGGGACTAATTCTCTTCTGGTTTCAATATTCTCTGAATTATTCAAAGACTTTTCTGGGTCACCTGTATTTATTAGGCTTACAAATAAAGGAGGGGGAATACTGAAGAAAATATAGGAATCTGAGCAGGACTTGGGAATCCTTTCAAGGACTCCTCCAAGTTAATATTATGCTAATTTAGGAGAACTATGTAATCTCCAGGAAGGCCTTCACAGCAGCCAGTCTCTTTGAAGTTAATTGGGGTTGGAGTTAGACATCCTCGGTTGCAGTTGCCTTGTCCTTGAGGTGTCACAGCATCGCAGGCCAATACAGGTCTCCGTAGTGACAAGCGACTCACAGGGGTTCATTTACTATGAATCAGCTGCCCATCTGCAGACAAGGTGCCTAAGCCTCGGACAACTCACAAGTAAATGTGAAAAGCCAATTGGTTAATATTAAATCCTGCTCAGAGCCACTTTGTAAACGTCCCCAACACACAACTATAGTTATTACTAATGAATTCTCAAAAAAAAGTTTAAATTAGGATATAAAGTTATCAATAAAAAAAAGTTCTGAAATGTGTTAAGAGTCTGAACTCTCCATTGAATTTACAGGAAGAATTTACTACTACTTTCAATTTTAGTTGGAAAAAATGTAGGATAGCCCTTACAATTATTTGAAAAATCATCAACAAAGACTTATCACAGTATTGTGTCACCTGGAATTCATGCAACACTAAATCCTCAATTTCAACTCTCAAGTTTGATGCATTACCTTCAGAATTAAAGAAGCCTATATTCCTTTATAAGACAGGACTATATTGTCACTTATGACCTAGCTTGGAAGCCAAATTAACCACATGTAGAAGTGTGGCAAGCAAGGATTTCCTCTGCACTTTTGGACCGAGCGCATGAGGGCGTGGGTGAGGCACAAAGCGTTCCTCACCCGGAGAGGTGCAGTGCTGCGGCGAGCGATGCGCAGCTTGGGCACGAGAACCCTGCTACCCCTCACCAGCTCACCAGGTAGCGGGCCTCCCGTCGCACAGCCTCCCCGTGGGTGGTTCCCTCACGCCTACAGCGGAGCTGCATTGTGAGTGTGTGTGAGCACACAAAGCTTCAGAGCAGCGTTTAAGGCATAGTAAATGCTGTTTATTACTCTCACTCTAAACTAGAAATCCCCACAGCAGCTCTAGGCAAAAATGTATTACGGGTCCATGGCAAGCAAAACAAAAAGCAAAGCAAACTAATTTTATTCAAATAAGCCAGCTTTACTGAATTTTAAATGCTAAGATTATAATTTCCTTGTTTTTCATAGCATACTCTCTCCTCTGAAATGGTAGTGACAAACAAATGGCAGTTTAAAAATAAGTTACTTGACAAAAAATATAATTATGGCAATCTATGTGATGGTCCCTAGGGTAAAAGTTTGAAACCACTTCTAAAAATCATATGAAACCACATTAAAAGTCTAATTCAAAGCAGTAATTAATATACATTTTATGTCTCGTTATTGACATTTGTAACTAAAAATTGAGCTCATTTCTCTATCTTTGCCTCTAGGATGAATATAAACTTAATTAAAAGATTCATCTTTTTAGTATAAAAGACCTTATAAAGTCATGTGAGGAAATTCTGTTAAAAACATTAATTTACTTTTGTAAAGAAGTCACCAATCTTATGACCAACTCTTATCAATCTAAAATCAAGTTTCTTTATAAGAAAAATGGTGTACCCACTTAACTGGAGTGGAACTAAAATCACTACATGATCACGGCTTTTCTGACCATATCCATAATTAAAACCCCTACATAAACATGAGCAGTCAAAACATTACTTCACACAAAAACAAAAATCTAATCACAGCACTCAAATTTCTCACATGTGCAAAACACTTAACTGGATTCTGAAGCAAAAAGAAAAATAACATACTTAAAATTATTTTTTATTGGTTTTTCAAACAGGTTCTTACTATGTAGTCCACACTGGCCCTGAACTCACGGTGACCCTCCTGCCTCAGCCTCCTGAGTATTGGGATCACAGGTATGTGGCACCATGTCTAGCCAAAATCTGATTTTGAAGTTGCTTATGTTGTCCTCCAGCTTGAACATCATGTTCAATCTACCATTTAACACTACTATTTACCATTTTTCTTCTAGTTTCAAACTTCAGAGAAGTAACAGCCTAACAGGCATTCCTTTCCTAAGCACAGAGCTTATACACTCATCCCTTTTCTATCTGTGATTCTGTTAAACACTGGCATTACCTGCTTAAAAATACGACTTCCACCATGACTAAAATTAGGTAACAGTGGGTTTTACATTAACATATTTGTTTCTTTCATCTGGATTCAACTTTCTAAACAATCCACTTTTTTTTTTCATATTAGCAACTTAAATATCATCATTAGTGTGAATTTAGCACCAACAGAAAGATCCTGGGACTCTCTGGATGGGAAAAAATTCACCACATAATAACTACAGTTAAAAATCTATCCTTTCAGCCAGGTTTATTGAGCTGTGAGAAAATGCCGCTCTCTATTTTTAGTAGCAGTAAGCTGCTGCTGTTACCTGAACATGCTGGCTTTGCGCAAGCTCCTCTTTCCTGCGTTTCATGAGCTCTTTTCTCAGATCTTTGGGTGCTTTCTCCACTTCATTTAAAACCTACAGTGTATAAGCATGCAGGAAGTGGGGAAATAACGCTTTCTCCACAGCAAGCAATTACGTGAGCAGACAAGCTACAAGCCAAGTATTAAAGCTGCTAAGAGCCTTCCAGCGTGCACCAGCGCGATAGTTCGGAGAAAAGGAATAAAAGGGTAGAGCAAAGCATGCTTAATTTCAGTGCAGAAAGGGACACTAAGCACATAAAGGTTAACTGGTTGCTTAATTAACCACACATCTTCTCTTAAAGAAACAAAGGCAATCAGTGAAGGGTTACTCGCAGCACTATTGCTAAACTACAGATGATAAACTCAACTGATCTTGAAAGGTCATAAAATGACATTGACATGGTTTGAAACAATGAACATAAGAAAAACTAATGCCACTTATAAAAGTGCCAACTTTTATAACTGACTTGATAACACCAAAGAAATAATTCTACATGAAATCCACTTAATGAGACTGGAGGGGAAAAGAAAAAAGGAAAGGAAGTCTTAGAATTTGCAAAGGAGAAACAAATGGGTACTAAATTTTTTCCATAAAACACACCTTTTTATATAGTGTGAAAAAACAAGTACGTCTGATGATTTTTTAGGATGACAATAACATTCTCCTTTGCTAACAATTTAAGCCATGCTTGAACACTATCAAATCAGTAGTATAAACACTTTAAACTTAGTAAACTGATTTATTTTCCATATATAGTATATTTTATAGTTCCTTCTTTTAATCATGTCAAAATCAAATATGAATTCCACCTACAATAGACCTATACTCCAACTATAAAAAAAATCATGTGTTTACAAGTAGAAGCACCAAAAGAAACCAGATTCCAAATCACCACATGCCATCAACAGTCAGAAAGACTGATTCTGATTTAACGTAGTGTATGTAAACTTTCCATCAGCAGTCCCTCATGAAACCAAATCACCAATAAAAGAAAGAGACTCCCCAAATGCAAGAAATTTAGCAATGAAGAAAAAATACACAATTACTTAAAATACACATTATATGATCTCAAACGTGTTGACTAGCTAAAACTCTAACTCAAAACAGTAACTGACTGAATCTCTATTTAGAATATCTCATATATATTTAAATATAAATTCTTTTACTTTAATCGGATACACAGACTAATCACTCAATAAAAAGATGATTTTAAGGAAATTAATAAAACCATAATAAGTGGTAACAAAGTTAATTTTTAGAAGTGTTAGCCATATCAAATAAAATTTATGCCAACACTGTGTTTACTAACATTCAATTCTATTTTATTTAGCACAATTTAAGCACACCCTTAAGACTAAGCAGAGGGAGGGAGACTGTTCATATGTAAAGGACAGGAGGTATAAGAAATTTTACACACTTTCTAGTGTTTTCTTCAGAATTTAAATGTAAAAGTCACTGAATCTGGGTGATTGAGATGCATAACAAAAATGAAAATGTATCAATAGTTGAGATTTTTAAATTCTAATCCTAATAGAGTTATTTATAATTATTTCCCTGGGACGTAATAATAAATGGAAATCTTATGAATCAGTGATAATCTTTATAGAAAACATTACTGCAAATAATTCTGTAACAGTTTGGAACCACATTAGGAAACATAAAGAAACTCATTTTAATCAATTGATTTACAGATACTTCCCACTTTTAGCTCCTCAAAGTACCTCCCAATTTGTTAAACTTATAGATATTATTTCAAATTTCAAGTTACTCAATAGCTTTTGGTTGGCACAATGTCCACAAAAATCAATAAAGCTAATAAAAAAAATGTGCGAAAAGTATGAATAAAAGATAACAGCTATGAAAATAAATTACTGGTACAACTGGCAAATACCAGTGAAGTAAGGTTTCTTGAAAAATACTGTCATACAAGGCCTTAGCTACTGTATTAATAAAAGAAGAATGGCAGGCTGGAGTGTGGAGCGGACTAGTTTGAAGGCGCGCCTGGCCAGGCTGGGTTCTCTGGGTTGATAGTTCATGAACTTGATGCATGCCACTAACGCCACTTTTACTACAGTTTTCTTGGCAGCCAAATGAGGATAACACCTGGTCTTACTCCTACCGCCTAGTACCACTGTGGGGAAGGCGGAATGAAGGAATGAATGGGTGCTGTTTAACTACGAGGTATTGCTCCTACTTCCTTAGGCAGTCTTGAATTCACATTTTTAAAAATAGTTCTAATAATTAAAAATGGTAGTGAGACGTACCTCCTTCTTTCGATTCTTTAATATATTCTGAAACTTTGACAGCTCTTTTTCTTGTTCTCCTTTAATGCGTTTGGCTTCATCTCGCAAGCGATTTGTGTGTTCTTGTTCTAGTCGTTCAATAGTCTGCTTCTGCTGCTTTTCCAGATTCTCAATTTCTTGGTCGTATTGTCGCTTTTTACTCTGTAAATTTTGTAACTTAAGATGATTTAACTTTCCTAACATGAATACTAACTCATTAAAGTGAAGATATTTACTAAGAGCACATAACTAGTATTTAAATTAAGTAATATGATATAACCTTTTCAGTACTGAACAAATCATACACACTAAAGTGTTAGAAAATGTTCGGAAAGTAGCATTTTACCTAACGTAGAAAACATCTTTACTTCCACTTTACAAGTAGCAGAATGTTTAAAAAGTTTAAATCCAAAAGAAAACTCAGTTGCTATGGATTACTTAAGTTAGAATAATGACAGTATTCATTCAATAAAATTTTTTGATAAATCAAAGGGCTCATCTGAATTTAATAATTAACATTATTCATCATTTTGAGATTTACTCTTCATTAAGAGTCTTAAAATAAGCACCCTATGCTACTGAAACAAATGCTTTACAATTATAAATCAACTATTTCAACTAAAGACCAAAAGTCCTTACTGTAAGACAAAAGTCCTTACTGTATAGGACCTGAGTAGGCAAGTTTGGATATATGTATAGTTAAAATTTTGCAAAAAAAATTTTTTTAGAAATTGAAAAGCAAAAACATTTAGGAAAATATTTGGAGGGAAAACAGACAGTTTTCATACAGCCATAGAAAAGAATACAAATACTATAAAAATATGCAATGAAAACAAAATTTCACGATTTTCTTAGGAGTCTGCAGTTATCTAACATAGAATCAACAATGCCAGATTTCATGTAAAACAATCCTCACCACCTAAAATTACACAGGACTAGATGTAAACTTAAAAACTATTTCAAATATTGCTTTCCTAACCCACATCGACATAAGTTAATAAAATTTTGCATCACGTTACTAATTCCTTCTTAAATTTGGGGCATAAGAGAAAACTGACAGACTCAGCAACAATTTGCCATAACTAATTAGCACTGTTTTCTATAGCAGCAATGAACAGGGATATGGAGCCAAGGAAGAAAGAGAACTTTGAAAAAGCCCCTAGGAAGTTCTAATACTTGGCCAGGCTTGAAGACGATTGCTTTAGCTTTAGACTGGTTTAAAATCTTATCTTCTAAACTAAAGGACTGAATGGTAGCACTAAGAGGCACATCTGAGAACTCTGGCTTCACGTTTCTAAGTTTTCATGACAGACTTGAACTGGGAAAAAATAAAGACCCTGTCACACCATAAATCAGTGATGACAAAACTGAAATTGGAAGATTCTTCTGAGAAAAAAGTAATTTTTTTACAAAGGCATTCAGAACCCCAAAGAGATATCAGGCTAGAAATACACCACAAAATCAGGAAAATCTAACGATTCTAAAACCCACTAGTGGCTTGTTTTTTAAGCACTGAATATCATTATTAATAAAATCGTACAAAAATCTAAGATGTTACCATCATTTCTTGCTCAAAGCGCCGGAAAATCTGTTCTCGTTGTTGCTGTAGTTTGCTATTGAGCTGCTGCTGGGCTCTTTGCTCTTCTTTTTGCAGAAATCTTAATTCTCGAAGTTCCTGACGTCTGACAAAAGTAATGACAAAGAAGAAGACTGCAAAAATTACACCTTGGAACCGATACCTTTTTTTTTTTTTAACAAAGCTTTAAATTCTTCTAAACAAAGAGTAAGAGCTAGGCATTGATGGCGCACGCCTGTAATCCCAGCATTCAGGGGGCTGAAGCAGAAGGATCACTGTGAATTTGAGGCCAGCCTGAGCTACAAAGTGAGTTCAAAGCCAGCCTCAACTGCAGAGCGAGACCCTGTCTCAAAAAGACACACACAAAAAAGAATATTGTTTCTCTACTCACCTAAGAAACCTCAATTCTTCAGTTTTAGAATCACTATCTGTAACTATCTTTGACGTTGTGACACTCACTTCTACACCATCGACAATAAATTTGCGTGTTTTCTTCAATGTTTTCTTCTGTCTTCTTGTTTCCTACGTGAGATTTACTTTAGTTAGGCTTTGATACAGAATATTGGATGTAGAAAACATTCTTTAAAAATAAAGTGGCGAAGCAGCCGTGAAGACCATTAAATCTGAATACAAAGTAGCACCACTCTTCTGGGAAACCAGTTACATCACCTTAAACCTCATCTGACTTAAGACCTCACTTTACAGAAGAGATCAAAGCTTTTAAAAGGTGACAGGCACTTTGATAATGTGCACACAAAACTTCTATTACAGTATATAGCTAGACACAAGCAATGACTTTTATGTGTCAATTACTTTTCATCTTTTCACTTTTGTGAGTTCTGAGATACCTCTGCTTTTACATTGACAACACACTTAAGAATGAATTCCCAGAGCCAGATGTGGTGGTACCCATGTGTAATCCCTGCAAGGCAGAAGCTGAAGCAAGAGATCACTGCAAGTTCAAGGCCAGCCTAGGCTACACAGTGAGATCCTGTCTCAAAAAAACCAAAAAAAATTCCAATGGCTCATCCTTTCAAAAACTAAAGCAATGGGTTGGAGTGTGCTGGGTGTGTTTTTTGAAAACGTTCTCAGCATTAAAATCTATTTAATCGGTTAACACTAATATCCAAAGTACACTTCTATCTAGGATCAGAACTAGATGTGCTACATCAGTTACCAGAAGGACGGTGTGCTACTATACCCTACAGTACAAGATCTAGCTACTAGCTATAGCCTAAAATTCCTTATCAAGACAAAACTCTCCATTTCTCAGCAAGTACCCACAAGTTTTAAAACATAAATGGAAATATTACAAACATAACATGCCTACAAATACAACTTGGTAAGCAGATTAAATATAGAGGGCAAAAAATTACTTGATTTTAATATGGGGAAAGAGGTGAGAACACAAAATTTAAAATGCATTGGAATTTTCAGTGTCCTGCTCCTGGTACCTTTTGATCATCTTCTACAATCTCCGTCTACACTGTTCCACCCTCCAGTTCCCTAGATCCCCCTGCTCCTCTCCCTAAATCCTAGACTTCCCCAAACTTCCTCTACATCTAAAGCTGGCATACCCCCAAAGCAGTTCAACTCTTTCCCCTCCGAATCTCACATTCCTTCAGCTGCTAATAAGGTATAATTAATATCACCTGAACTCTCACCGAAGTATTTGCCTTTTTAAAAGAGGCTATTATGTAGTTAATTTCGGATTGGTGTAATTAATTTTGGATTGGCAGAATTCCAGTCAGTGAAACAAACTGGACAAAAGACAAAAATCTAGGCCAGACATAGAGTCCTCTGAGGTAGCTAGGCAAGAGAACCAGTCACACCCTTGCATCCTGTCACTAAAGTCAGCTTTCCTGGGTTGCTTCTGAGTCTTTTGCTCTGTTACTTATCAACCCAAAGTCTGTAAGAAGTATTTTCCAGAGGGTAGTCCATGACTCACCTGTATTGGAATTCCATGGGCCTTTCTGTTAAGGTATTAATTCCTGGGACCAGGTTTCTACACAGCTTCCCCTAGTAAACCTAAACACACTAGTATTTTGAGAATTACACTCTGACAATTGCATGCGTACTGGAGTTGCAGGTGTGGGTTGTGTGTTTTCCCTACCTGGTCCTCACAGGAGCAGCAGGGCTATAAGGAAGCAAGACTGATCACCTGCAGAAGCCCGTGGTGAGTCAAGGATTGTTTACATCCTAACAATGCTTTAAAACGAAAGCATTCTTGATGGGGCATGGTGGCACACAACTATAATCCCAACACTCAGGAAGCTAAAGCACAAGGATCACTGCAAGTTTATAGCAGCCCACGGCCTGGGCTACAAAGTGAGTTCAAGGCCAGCCTGAACTACATAGTGAGATGCTGTCTCAAAAGAAAAAAAAGATAATTCTTTTAATTTTTCACTTTTTATACCTCACTGAGCATTACTAAATTGCACCTAGATATGCAAACTGAACTATAATGTACCTTTAAAAATTATATCCAGAATCTCTCTTTGGTTCTTTTTTTTTTTTTTTTTTTTGGCCTTTTTTTAGAAAAAGTCTCACTTATGCAGTTCAGGCTGGCCTTGAGCTCACTTTGTAGCCCCGGCTCGTCTCAAACTCAGAACCACCCTCCTGCCGTAGCCTCCCAAGTGCTGGGATTACAGGTGTACGCCACCACACACAGCCTCTCTTTGGTTCTTTCTAACTGATTACTTTCACAGCCCCAAAGAATCCATAGGGTTCCTATTATACTGATTTAATAGTGTCTTATTGGTACGAAAATTTAAATTGCCAAAATGGCAAAGAAAAACCCAGAGGAGGACCCACAAACACTTACTTGTAAAGACATCGACCCATTGTCTTTAGTTTTACTTAGGAAGCTAGAGATGGATAAATTCAAGTCAATGCTACTATTATCAGCAGTGGAACCAGTGCCCGAGTCAGTGTCATTTTCCTTTTGATTCTCAGATTCTGATAGCAGTATGGTTTCAGTTTTTGATAAAGCACCTATTTCTCCTTTATTTTCTGCATCTTCAGAGTTGATGTTAATACTGGGAATTGGAATAGGCTGAGGTTCCCTGGGCTGTGAAGCTGCAGGAACCTGAGGTTCTGCTTCAGTCGGCACTTCACAGGGGATTTCCGTTTTCTCTACTTCTATCTGAGGAACAGCTTTAGGAGCGTCCTGGGTTTCACTTCCGATGGCCTCTTCATCGGTGTCAATCACTGCACTTCTCACCTCTGTTTCTTCAGTGCTACTTGGCTTAGTAACTTCCTCAACTTCATCTGTCCCTGGTTTCTCACTGGTGTCTAGTATGTTCTCTGAGTTGATGGGTAATTGCTCATCTTTGTCTTCCACAAATTCTTGATTTATGTCATTAGTCTCTGTGATTTCTGTGACAGGAGCAATTTCTTTAGCGCCACCCGCTGCAGGACCCTCTGTGGCCTTACTTGCTGACCTCTGCGCTCCTTCAGGCACTTCTTCCCCTTCACCACTCGGCACACCCTCAGCGCTGTCTTCAACTGTCTTCTGGGGAACATCTGTTTCTTTGCTTCTTCCTACGTTGTCTGTATCACTGATCACACTGTTCTGAGTTCTGTCATCTTCTCCCAACTTGTCGCGCATGTCTTCCTCCGTATGCACTTCACTGTCGGCTACACGAGCATCTACCTCTTTTTCTCCAGTCTCTTGAGATACTAGATCAATTGTTTGAACAGCAGTCTCTTCACTATCTTCACATTTTACCAGTTTACTTTCAAGTAGCTGTTGCTTTTCCTGATCCCCTTCTTCTTCGGGTTTCAAATTATGTTCAATATTTGCTTCTGAAGTGACTGCATTATTTTCTTCCCCTTCACTGACTGAATTAACGCCTGCCATTTCTTGGTCTCCGGTGTCAGGCAGGCCGTCAAGCTTGGGTCTCTTCTCCTTTCTTCCATTCTCCTGGAGCTCTGTCGTTCTCTCAGGGAGCCCAGCCCCAGCTCCTGAGTGCACATCAGTGACGTGTTCCTCAACACCCTCTGCGGTTTTCTCAGGTTCCTCAGTGCAAGGCTTTTCAGTAAGCACTTTGATACTAAAGTTATCTCCAGAAGCAATGTGTTCTGTTTTTTCTGAGACAGATTCCAAAATGCAAGCATTCTGTGAAAGTTTATCTTCCTCAGAGCTGGCAATACTAAGGTCAGAGGAGGCACGCTTATTTGTAGGTATTGGCTAAAAGAGATTTTATATAAAAATAGTGTTAAAACATGACCTCAAGATAATGATCAAAACAATGTTTATACACATAACAATGATCTACACTCCGTAAAAGTTGAAGTTATAAAAATAATGATAATTATTCAATAATAAATGTTAAATAATAATAGTTTCAACCAAACAGGATAAAAATGGGTAGCAAGGAGCAACCTTGTTACCTCTAAAATTAAAGGTTTTCTGCTGTTACTCAGATTAACCCTTAAGATATAGGTGCAATCACATTTCAAAACTCTACCCTTAAAAACTCACTAAAGGAAATTTCCTTTCAAAGTACTGACCAGAGAATTTTCTATTTCCTCATCATCGTCTTCCTCTTTGCCATCTTCGACTTCTTCTGTTACTTCAGCCTTTGCCTCTGCAATCAGCTCTCGGATCGGTTTGTTGGAATCAATAGTCACAAAAGGATGCTGTTGATCATTAAAAAGAGAATGCTCAGCAACACCTGAGACACCATGTACAGTAAGTGCCCAATACATATAAAACATCCTCACATGCTAAAAATGTAGCCTATATGTAAGAAAAACACAAATAATTTGAGAAGTTATATCTGGAAATGAAAGGACAGAAGGGATTGAGCAAAAGTTATAGTTGCCAGCAACTAGATCTGTGCTTTACTCCCTAAGAATCTAAAGAAAATTTGTCAAAAATGGTGACTTGTACCAGTATTTTTGTTTGTCTGAAAATTTCATAATAAAAAAATTAAAATTTAAAGCAAGTCAGTGTATCACTGGTTCTTAAAAGTAACAATTATCTATATAAACCATATCGAAACCTCAATTTCTAAAAAAATCACAAAAAGCTTGAGAATTGTGAAAAGCATCTACAAATACCTGTTTTTTGTTTTGTTTTGCTTTTGTTTTGTTTTGTTTTGTTTTTGCGATGGCACTAATGTTCCTGAAGAAGGTATTTCCTCCATCTCTGTATACTCAGTGCACAACAGTGTCTGCCACAGATCAAGGCCTTCAAATGCAGGAATAGTGAAACAGTCCGAAAAGGTATATAGCGATACACTTGTACACATGAGGTAATTTTCTCCTGCTCTCCCACCCCATAAATAGATCAGCCTAAAACACTACAATGCAGGAGTTGTATAATAACTCATCCTAACACAGTGATTATCCTATAAATTTATTATCTTGTTTGCCCATAAATATTACTGATTTGACAAACTTGTTTCAAATATTACAAACAGGTCCAGCTATAAACCAAAATTAAATTTATCCAATCACTTTAATATCATTTTTAAAACTTGATTATATGTATCCAATACTTATTTTTGCTGTAAGAGACATTCTAAAAATTAATTAGCTAAAGGCCCTTACCCACAGGTGCTTGCTTTCTACTAACGACAGAGACATAACAAAGGTGAAAGGGATACAATTAGACCAAGTAAAGCGCGGGAGAACGGGCTCGTACACTGAGTGCCCATTAGGAGCAGAAGCGTGTATCTGCAAAGCAAATCCCAATTACTGCATAATATACTTTGGCTTTCTGTAGATAAATTCAAATGCAAAGAGAGCACAATGAACGGACCCGTGCACTCTTTTATTTTCTTTTTTGTGGTACCAGCAATCAAACTCAGGACCTTGCATTTCCCAGGCAGGGGCTCGTGCTGCTGAGCTATCTCCCCGTCTGTGTACTCTTTAAAGAGACAGTAAAACAATCTGACTTGCTGTTGTTGTACTACCCGTTTTACCTGTAGTAGCTGAGATGTAGTCCACCTGGCATCCACATTCTTTTCTAAGCATTTCTTTAGAAAGTCCTTAAAGTTTGAAGACCTTCAGAATAAAATTTTAACAATGATATTCAAGTAAAATTCCTTGATAAGTCATGCTTAAGTTTCATTATGTATGAATAATTATTAACATTAGAAAACTAGCTAATAAAATTTTATAAAACTTATTCTTCTGAATATATACAACAGAAATAAATCTAAAGAGGAACATAGTCACTGAGACAAATATATATTCCCAAGTATGCCAAAAATTCTACTATACTAAATTCCACAAATATACACCAACCACGTATATGCCTCACTTTCTCACAGTGCAGAAATTATCTTTTTCTGGTAGAACTCAACTCATTCAAATTTTCAAATACATGGAAAAGTTATTTATGATTTTTTTTTTAGTCCTTAAATTTTTTTTTTTTTTTGGTAACAGGAATTAATTGAACTCAAGACCTCCTGCTTGTCAGGCAGGTGCTATGCTGCGGAGCTATATCTCCACCCTAGTCCTTAAATCTTGAAAATATATCCAAAATCAATTTTGTAATTCACATAGTCTTTGTACCTTATACCTAAAATTAAATACCCTTGGAAAATTAAAAAAATGAAAACAGCAAGTTGTGCTTCTTAAAAAGCTTGGTTTACAACAGTTTACCATCTTGATGGCTGTGCTAATGTGGGGGGCTCGGATTTTGCTATTTTTAGCAGCACTCGCATGGGATTTAACTCATGATGAGGTGGTTCTATTTCAGCCATTTCTATTAAAGTGATGCCCAGGGACCAAACATCAGCTTTGTAGTCATACGGTCTGTCCTTTGATGTCTCACACATGACCACTTCAGGAGCCATCCTAGGAAGAGACAGAATCTGAAGTTAACATGTTTAAATTAAACATAGTTGTTGAAAAACACAGGACACTATAATAAATTATATGGACAGCTAAGAGAGGTGGTGCATGCCTGTAATCTCAATACTTAGGAGTTTGAGGCAGAAGGATCATCGTAAGTGTGAAACGAGCCTGGACTATGCAGTGAGTTCAAGGCCAGCCTGAACTGCATGGTGAGATCCTGTCTCAAACTAACAAACAAAATTAACAAATAAAAACAAAAATAATGCAGAACCAATTTATCAGTAATAATAATTCCTAACCATGCATAGTGGCAAACACCTATAATCTGAGCACTCTGGGAGGCTGAGGGGCAAGATCCTAAGTTCAAGCTCAGCCTGGGCAACTTAGCAAGACCTGCATCAAAATAAAAAATAAAGGGTTGGGGATATAGTTCAGTGAGAAAGTTCTGAATTCTGGATTTCTGCCCAGTACTAGGGTGGAAGAAACTGCTGATATGACTAATACTGTAAATGTATAAAAACTGATACATACCAATATGGTGTGCCAATAAAGGAATCCCTTCTTTGGATTGTCCTTGTGTTTTTAGCTGAGACTCCAAAATCAGCTTGAAATAAATAATTATACAATAGCATTAATAATAGCTTTTAAACATAGTTAATTATAATCAACAGGAAGTGGATGGGAGCATTTCAAATCTTCAATAAATATACTCATATTAAAGGGTACTCAAAATAAATTTTCTACATTCTAATCTCGACCACTGTCTTTCTACCTCCTTCCAAAAAACTACCAAGTTTCCATAATTAATAAATTTAATGTCACCATCTTCACATATCTTCAAATAATATATTCTTCAGAATTGAAAATACTAATTTTAAAATAGCTTATATGCTTCAGAAAAAACCCTGCTAGTTAGTGCTATATATTGCAATTAAATCTCCAGACATCTTTTTGTATAGTGTGAAAAACAGAAATTACATTAAGGCAGCCTTTATGACAGCAGTCTTACTAACTTCTTCACAAAAAGGAATATTAGGAACTTTATGTTTTGTCATTTAAATTATAAAGAACAGCAACATCACAACTTTATCAGTTATTAACCCCACCTTTACAGTTTAGAGCTCACACAACTATCAAAGAATGAACTTACTATCTTAACTGCTAAATAAAGGAATAACGGATTTTCCTGTCTTTTTTGTATGACCTGTAACCCTAGATAACCAGTTCATTTATAATAAATGAAAATAATAAAATGATTATATCAAAATAATAAATAAAAACAATGTTGAATTCATTTTGCAGCCCAAATCAAAGAAGAAACTGAGGTATTAACCAGTGTTGAATACATGAGTTTTTAAAAATGATATAAAGTGATTGGATAAATTTAATTTTGGTTTATAGATAGAATTGTGTGTAACATTGGAAACAAAGAAAAGAGGAAAAAGTGGACATTGTGTGCCTCTTGATGAAAGAATGCAAAAACCATTTCATTGTGCCTAAGAGTCAGACCTGAGACTCACCAAGCCTTTGGATTCATCTGCCAATTTGAAGGAAATAAAGAGGAAGTTACTGAAATCATTATGAGAATATAAGATGCAGATAGAGGAAAACACTACCAGTCAAACAGCCTAAGATAAGTGGTGGTGAACCTACAGCATGCTATTTTTTTTAAACAAAAGATGTTACTGTGTGAGTTGTTTTCTTTTTTTTTTTTTTTTTTTTTTGAGACAAGGTCTTGCTGTGTATTTCAGGGCCTTGAACTTGCTATGTAGCTGGGGAAATCCTCCTGCCTTAACCACCCAAGTACCGGGATTACAGGTGTGGGCCACCATGCCCAGCTGCATTGGTTTTTCTTCTAAACTAAAACCTCAATATTCAAGTTTAAAGCCAGGCATGGTGGTGCTCTCCTGTAATCACAGCACTCGGGAGGCTGAGGCAAGAGGATCGTTGCGAGTTCAAGACCAGCCTGGGCTACAAAGTGAGCTCAAGGCCAGCCTGAACTGCATAATGAGACCCTGTCTCAAAAGAAAGAAAAAAAAAAATTCAGGTTTAATTGCTGATTCCTAAAAAGTTCACCATCACTGGCCTGAGTGCACAGGTCCGTATTTCCCACCTTTTTTTCATCAGTGCCCTCCTTAAGGAGCACTGCAGACCATTTGTCCTAATCCCTCTTGCACTCATCAAATTTTAATATCACAGATACACTGTATTTGTACCATGGGCCTTTGCAGGAGAGGTCACAAACCATTGCAGTATTTGTTTTTGCCCCCAAAGAATCAAGTATTACTCCCTTGGAGATGATAGTGCCTCCAAAAGAATGCATATCATATAAGAAAGGGATTGAGATGGAACCTATAAATTAAAGAAGTTTTTAAAAGAAAAAATAAATTTGTACGTGGACAAGTTTAAACTTTAACATCTAAATACAAGGTGTTGAACACAGGATAAATGAGTCAAAAAAACAAGAAAGTGACTATTATAAAAGTCCAAGTGTGGAAAACGAAAGGTTGGTGACTGAGATGGTCACATGGAAGAACATCTGGGTGCCTGACAATGTTTGATTTCTTCATCTAGGTGTTGACTTCAAAACTCTTGTCTATAAAGCAACTAAGTCACTAAACTATACAGTTTTTGTGTGGTTTTCTCTGTGTGTGTGTGTCACAATTAAAAAGGATAAAATTTATCACCTGTTTAGATGTTGTGATAAAGTAAAATGATTATAATCATTGATGTCATTATGGTCTTCGAATATATTCTTTTTAATATCCTTCCAAAATATACAAACTCAGACTTCATCACTAGATGTTTTAACTTTGAATCTTGGATATATTCAAACAGGGATATATATCTTCCTTCTGAGTATGTGTGCATATGGTATTAATTCATCCCTAACCTAAAATCTGTATCTCATTTTTCTTATGGAAAGTTAATCATTTATTTCTTTGGTATAAAAAAAACTTTAAAATGCTAGCCCTTACACTTATTTTAAATATCTTTCTCAAACTTAAGGATACTTTGCTAGTTTAACCAAAGGTACCATATCAACAGAGCATAAAACTAAATACAGAAAAAGACCTGGTAGACACAAATACTGTGAATAAAGGTAAAACTGAAGCCAGCCATGGCAGCACAGGTCTCTAATTCTAGTCCTCTGAAAGGCGGGGAGGTAGGAGGGTCACAAATTAAAGCTTAATCTGGGTAACCTCGGTGACTTAGTGAGACCCCCCTCTCAAAGGCCTGGGGATATTGTCCAGTGGGCAGGCCCTGGGTTCAAACCTCAGTACCAGCACCAAAACAACAACAAAACACCTGAGTAATACTACATTATACTATATTCTAAAAGTAAAAGATTTACAAGTTCTAAGTCTATTCAGAAAAATTTAAGGCAAAAATTTTAACCACACTTTTAAAAATTTGCCCTTTTGAAAATAAAAATCCATCTTCTCTTACTTTTTTTTTAAACTGTCTTTAAATTAGATGCCTAATCCTAGGAATTCTGGGAGTTCATGAACATCTACCCAAGAGAGTGTTTAAAAAATTAGTAGAAAGAAATTCTCCATATTTCATATATTTAATTAGTAACAAAATAACATTAAGTCACATACATATAGGGGTAAATCTCAGAGCACAAATTCAAGTAATTTTTTTAGGTGAATAACTTACCCAACTTAATATCCCCATCTAAGGTAAAGAGAATGTTGCCAGCTTTTAGGTCTCTGTGGATGATTTTATTATCATGTAAATAATTCAGTGCCTCTAAAGTCTGCTTGCAAACTACTTGTATTTGGGACTCAGTTAAAGGTCTCTCCAGTTCTATAAGAACAAAGTGAAAAAAAAAAAAAATTGCATTCTTACACAACGAATACACACCATCACGCTTTATAAATTCCAGTATAAACTATCACTGTGGTCTTGTCAAAGATCATATACAGTGAGTTTATCTTAGAACTAAATAGCTACAAAGAATACTTTACTGACATATAACTCAGCATCTCATTTTAATTTTTGAACTGTATTATAATTATCCAAGAATATAAAAATATAATTAAATTGATTTCTTAATTTATTGAACTTCATTTAATAATTTTATATATAAATATTTGACATATTTCTATGTTTTAAGATACAAACATAAAGAATAAAAAAGTATTTACCAAGCATCACAGCATCTACTGCTCCACCTGCACAAAATTCAATGAGGATCTGCATGCAAATAAAAAAGCATGTGTCCAAAAACTATATTAACTTTCAGAATTTTTCTTCAGTTTAGCAGAAAAGATAAAGAAACAGCTATCAAATAATCTAGGTTACGGAAACAGTATTATACTAAACATTAAGAGTTTCTCTGTCAAAAGAACTGTAAGTTCTAAATAACAAGCATTTACTAAATAACAAAGAAAACACATTGTGGAAGCATGTACATTTTCACTAAGGGCCATTTTTAGTGTGCTCTAAAATTACCAGATACAGGATTTTTATTTAGTACAGTATTATTTCTCTATTTTGTCACTACTGAAAGAATTCACTACTTTCATTTTAAGGTAACTATTATGACTTAAGTGATCAAAAATATTAACTTTACTAATAATAAATTCTGCTGGGTATAGTAGCACATGTCTATAATCCCAGCTGCTCATGAGGCTGAGGCAAGAGGATCCAAAATTTGAGCCCAACCTAGGTAATTCAAAGAGACCCTGCCTCAAAAAATAAAATAATAAGGGTGTAGCCGTATAGCTCGTGGCGAAGCACTTGCCCACCAAGTGCAGGCCTTGGGTTCAATCCTCAGTACCACCAAAAAAATAAATTCTGAAAATATATAAAGACTTTAGTTTTAAAAAGAAATACAGAGTTCCAGATTCTAACTCAATTATCATTGGTAATGGGTGCCTTCCCTGACTCTGTGGCAAGAAATAACACCATATACCTTTCTCTTTTAACCCTTATCTCAGTTATAATTTTATATTTATTGTGACTTTTATTAATGTGTGTCTCCTACTAAACAGTAACCCAAATTTTTATACTGCAGTAGTCCCAAGTGAAGATGTATTAAACTAAGAGTGTATTTTCTTTTTCGTTGTTGTGTTTTGTTTTGTTTTGGTGGTGCTGGGGATTGAACCCAGGGCTTTGGGCATGCGAGGCAAGAGCTCTGCCACTGAGCCACATCACCAGCCCCTAAGAGTGTATTTTCACGATAATCTTTGGAAATATTGCACTGGAGACTTGAACAACTACAGTATTTTAAAACATACCATAATAATAAATTTAAGTAATTTTTAAAAAATAACGTATTTTAACAAACTGTATAACTCTCTGCTTTTTTTACCCTCACTATAACAGTATTTGCCAATTACAAATTGTTTTCAAATTAACTATATTATTTGAAAAATACTTTGGAAGGTATTTATTCATCTTGATGTCCAGTCAGATTTCTTTATGTTGCTTACTCTTCTCTCAGAACACCGTGCTTCTTCCTCCAAGGAGAAAAACTAAAACTTCATTTTAAAAAGCTCTCTTGATTAAACTACGTTGGTCTAAAACAAGGGGCTGGCTGGTACTCATAATGAATACTAACACTTTATTTCTGTCTCTGTTTTGTGCCTGTTTTCCTACAAACAAAATTTACACATACAAGTTAGCCACCATGCACTAAAGCTGGGCCTGATAATATATAATACAAATATTGAACAATAACCTATTTTAGAGTTTATTACACCATTTACAAAAACTTTAGGATTAAAAATATCAGCAATTTTAAAAATAAACCTTAAAAAATTATAATTAAATTACAAACAAGTATATCTAATTTCATATTTTGAGTCTACTATTTACTATCCTTAACCAAGTGTTTTCACCTGGATCCAGTGTCTAACAATCACAAGGAAGCTGGTCTAACCTGAAAATTACATGAACGTGTGTTGAAGCTGAGGACCACCGTGTTGTTAGTGATACCTCTGTAGGCAAACAAGTCTCATCCAAACAAGGACATAAACAAGAGGTAACACCTAAAATCACAAGCACTTTACAGCAAGTAACCCATTTTGGTTACAGCACAGATCAACAAAAAGCCTTACCCAAAGGTTGTTCTCATAATAGAAAGCATCGAGAAGTTTGACTATGTTTGGGTGATCACAAGATGCTAGTATATCAATCTCAACCATATAATCCTCAAGCTCTTCCTCAGACTTGGTGTCAATCACCTTTGCCGCAGCTAAAACACACGTCTCTTTGTTTTGGGCCTAAAAAGTAAAGTATCAGAAATACCACACTTAAAATGTACCTTTTTTTAATCAAATGGTTGTTAAGAGCACTTTTAACATCACAGAAAAACTGAACAGGAGGTACTGTGCTCCCTCCTGCCCCTCGCTCTCACACATGCAAATCTCCGTCCATCAGCCGCCCGCACGGGCAGTTACACTTGGAGCGGACGACGAACCTGCGTGAACACACCATTCACACTGCAATCCACAGTTCACGGTCAGGCTCGGAGTTGGTGCTACACATTCTTGGGGATTTTGGTAAGCGGATAACAGGGCATTCTCCTACTGTACAGAAGCTTCACCGCCCCCCAGGTCTGCCCTCCTCGCCGCCCCTCGCCCCTCCGGGTCCGCCCTGCTCGCCGCCCCTCGCCCCTCCGGGTCCGCCCTCCTCGCCGCCCCTCGCCCCTCCGGGTCCGCCCTCCTCGCCGCCCCTCTCCCCTCCGGGTCCGCCCCGCTCGCCGCCCCTCTCCCCTCCGGGTCCGCCCCGCTCGCCGCCCCTCTCCCCTCCGGGTCCGCCCCGCTCGCCGCCCCTCTCCCCTCCGGGTCCGCCCCGCTCGCCGCCCCTCTCCCCTCCGGGTCCGCCCCGCTCGCCGCTCCTCTCCGTACTTCTTGGCAGCCACTTATCTTTACAGGGCCTCCTGGTTTTATTGGCCTTGTCAGAATGTCAGAGTTGGAATCAATATGTAGACATTTCTTTTCCTTTCACCTTCTTTCACTCTATAATATGTACTTAATGTTCTTCTGTGTCTTTTCATACTTTGATAGCTTATTTCTTTTTAGTGTTGAATAATATTCCATCATCTGGATGTACCACACTTCATCCACTCACCTAACAAGGGACATGTTCATTGTTCCCAAACTATGAATAAGGTTGCTATAAACATGCATGTACAAGTTTCTATGTACATATATTTTCAACTTATTTGGGTAATTACCAAAGAGGGTAATTGCTGGGTCCTATGGTGTATTTTGTAAGAAACTGTCAACTGTCTTCCAAAAGTGGCCACATTATTTTGCATACCTACTAGCAAAATCAGAACTGCTGTTGTTCCACACCCTCACCAGCATTTGATGTTATAGAATTTCACCCATCTAATATGTACATAGTGGCATTTTATTTACATGTGCAATTCTCTTACCATGCCCCAATCTTGTACTGCCTACTTGACCTAGCTGTGTGACCTTAATCTTGTTTGAGGACAGGATGCCTGGAGGTCAGAGGCTCCTCTTCAGGTAGGCTACCTCAAAATGGCTGGATCTAAGACAGTTGCCAGAGTGACCCCAGATAGGCTCTAAGTGCATTATAATTCATCTGCAAGCTAAGTAACACCAACCCTCAGCAGCAGGACAGTTCATAATTAACAATCGCCCTGAAGGAAGACCAGAGCAAAGACAAGCGGCCCCCACATTCCCAGGAGCCCCCCGCGCCCCCCGCGCCCCCCGCAGGATGGGAGCACTCCTCCCCTTGTAAGCCCTCCCTTCCTTCTGACTTCTTTCACCCTCTACCAAGAGCTTTTCAACACCACACAGGCTGAGAAATTGATTTTATCTCCTACTTCCATTCCTGGCCAAGAATAAAAACCTCCTTCACTGTTCAGTTTGTGCTCGGTCTCGTCACCAGTCCCACAGCTCCAGCGAGGGGCAGTGAGCCAGCCTGGGGTCAGAAAGTGGTACCAACCCCACGGGCGCCCTTTCACATGCTTATTTGGTGCTTATATATCCTTCTTGACAAGGTATCTGTTCAAAACTTTTGTCCTTTTTTAAGAAGGTCCCGGGCTGCCCACTTTCTGGTGTGTTTCAGGAGTTTCTGTATCTTGGGTAACATGGACAACAGCGCCTTTTCTGGTGCGTGTCCAGCCAGTGTTCCAGTTCGCAGCTTCTCTTCCCATCCTCTTGACGTGCTGTTTTTAAAGACAACTTAAACACAGTGTTAGCTACAACCTGCTGCGCAGTGTTCTATATACGCATAGAGGATAGTGTTTCAAATCACCAGCTTTGGTGGGTCAGACTTCACAACCCTATCAAATTCTGGCTTTGCCTCTTATTAGCTATGCTGCTGGGGGCAATTTAGAAAATTCCCGTTTTTTTTTTTTTGGTGGTACCGGGGATCCAACTCAGGACCTTGCACTTGCTAGGCAGGCGCTTATTCCACTGAGCTATATCCCCAGCCCAGACAATCCCCATTTTAATTTCTTCATCAGTGAAATTAACTACACTGTACAAGTTTGTAAGAATTAATATATATTTGCCAAGGAAAAAAAAAATTAAATATTTCATTCAATGTCTGGCATATATTATTCAAAATATGGTGTAATTATTACTATTATTATTTAACCCTCAAAAGAACCCCATGACATTTCATTAGTGCTATTCCAAAAGAGAATATGAATTAAGTTGGGCATGTAAAAAGGTTTCCCCTAGACATGTAGTGAGCAAAAGACAGAATCAGGATTTAACTCCAAGTCTATTTCCAAAAACTTTTTTTCCCCAACCTTAATAACTGCCCATAAAGGGTATTCTAACTATACCTCTTTAACATAAGGATTACTTTGCACTAAAGGTACATGAGAAACAGGTGCAAAGAGAGCATTTTCATGTTCCCCTTTGCTTCAGGACAAAAGGACATTAAAAAAGAAGAAAAAAAAATCCCAGGAGAAAGATGCTCTCGTTATACCAAAGGAAAGAAACAGCTTTTTATGGAAGTCATAGTCCAGAGAATTCTGTACAAATAAACATTATTAAAACAATTTTTATCTTCCTTTAGTCTCCCACATAATTTATCTACTTTGTCATAATCACCTCTCTTTGTTCAACCTAATATCAAGGAATATAGATTTTGTCAATTCTTTGGGTCTTCATTTCCTTTTGATGGCTCCCATGCACACACACACACACGCACACACGCACACACATACACAAACCAAACATTAAATGCTAATCTTTTATTGCTTTTCTTTTTTCTATTAAATGCTAATCTTATGTCAATTTGTTTTAGGCCCAGTCAAGAACCTTTAAAGGTTTAAGTTTGGCCTCTCCTACACTTTTCCAGTCTTCTTGTATTTCCATCAGTTTTGGCATTTTTAGTTATTAAATTTTCAATTTCCTATTTTTGGTTCAGTAACTTCTCACCATTAACTACAAATGAAAGACTTCAAGTATAAAGCAGAAATCAAGACCTTTGTTTTAAAATGTACTAACTGTAGGTTATTTTTATAAGAAATTTAGATATTATATACATAACTTCAACAATACTATGACCTTTAAAAGAAAAAATACTGAACTTTTAAAAAGTAATAAGTTTTCAATAAATTTAAAAAGCTCAAATCTTACTTTCAAGATCTTATACTTTCACAAAATAAAAATATGCATATACAAGCATGAATCAAAGCATTTTTCAAAATGGTGTTAGAAAAACTGAATCTGCCCTAAACATCCATTAACAAGTTAAATCATATAGTAGTTCTATAATGGAAAATTATTAAATAATTAATATTTCTTAAAAGGGAATGGTAGCCACAACACCACCAAATGAACAAATACAGCATGAAGCATGCAATTTCACAAAAATTACATATCACTTTACACACATATATATATGGCTTCATAAAAAATATCTGAAGTCATTGGCAACAACAAAACTTCTGTACTTTTGATTTTCTGTATTTTTCATACTGTTTTAAATTTTAATGGAAATGTACTTCTTAGAGAAGTAGTTTTTTTAAAAATCTGGTTTTAAAAACCAGATGTAAGATATCTGAAAGAGATCTATTATCTAACCTTAGAGACAATGGAAAAAAATAAATTAGTTATATGTGGGAATTTCCAAAATAGAATATTGCTAAATTTTACTTTCTTTGGAAAAAAATAGAGATAAACTGCAACACTAAAGTTTGGGGTTCAGAGACCATGTTTAGGATAAAAAAGTAACTTTACACTGGTGAATGCTACCACAATAGAATAATACTCTAATCCACAACATTTTATCCATTTTAGGCAAAAACACCTGCTAACTGCATTATGCCAATACTTTATCACCTAGAAGTTCTGTTATCTCTTTTGAAAGGATTCTTCTGAACATACTTAAATATAAACTACTATGCTATATCTACTATTTCTGTGAATATCTGAAAAATTAAATACATCTTCCCATTAAGTTCTATCTTCTGAATCACTGGTATCAGTACTGGGGATTAAGCCCAGGACCTAATGCATACTGGACAAGCACACACCGAGCTACGTCTTCTATTCTTCAAAATTGCCTCAGTTATCCATTTTGTGCTCCCACACAATACTGCCCTCTAGCCACTAAAAGCTCCCGTGAATGGGATCTTGGAAGAGCAGGCCACTATCTCGAGATTTAATAGGAATTTGCTGGCTCACATTTTGCAAATTATGATATGGATACTTCCTTAATCTTAGTCCAAGCATTAAAGGATTTTTCAAAAACAACCAGAATTCATGTTCTTTCTTCAGAAAGTTCTTAGACTGCCCTGACTGACATGTCAAGGGTTTGCAAATGTATGACACCAGGGATACATGCAAGTTCATGATGCACAGGAATGACAACTACTTTATGACCCCTACCTAGCCAATAATTACACGATAGCAGTTACCAAAAACAGACATTTCCCACTTTCCAAGATGTTAAAAAAAACTCTTGTCATACAACTGATGAAATATGGTATTAAGTTTGTCTCAGAAAGGTACTATAATTAGCCAATTATTAGAACTCACCCTCTCTAGAAGATAAGTTGTGTCTAGATGTCACACATCTCTAGATATATGAGGCAGAGGAAATACACCAGGGAGAGATCAACCCTTCTCCCACCATCTTACTGCAACACTGTGGGAAAAGAAGAGACCAGAGGAAACTGTCCTTGGAGAGGAACACTATAAAATATGAGCCCTGGCAGGAAGTCAAGAGTCTTGGGGGCGGAGTTATAAGTCATCGTGCATCTGTACGCTTGTACAGATGTCCTGAGACAAGAGCAGGGAAACATATGATTAACACCAGATAATCTCTAAAGTTCATTACATATCAAATTTCATTACCTACTGATTAAACCAACAATGGCACCATTTGGTTTAATATAAGTAAGAAACAGGAGTTACATTAGAAAGTATAATGACTCTAGGGGGCACATGTAACTAACTCAGTGTACATACTGAGCATTTCAATGTACACACTTTGCATTTGAGAAGTCCTCGGTTTAATGCCCAGTCCGCGCATGAGTGCTCACACATGCGCGCGCACACAAACCACACACACACACACACACACACACACACAAAGATGTCTCTTGCCCTTTAAGTTATTGCTTAAAAATCTGACTACTCACCAGAATCTAGTTAAGAAATTTGAAGCATTAAAACTGAAATAAACACTGATAAGCAGTACTATTATACTTCAAGAAACATAACAGGAAAAAAAAACATAACAGGGATATAAAGTATGTTTATTAACATCTTGTCATCTAATATATGAAAGTATAGGAACTCTTCACATAAAGCCTTTTAAGGTTTTTTTTTAGTTTGTTTTTGTTTTTATACAGTGCTGGAGATAGAATCCAGGGACTTGAGCATGCTGAGTATACTCTTTAATTGAGCTACAGCCTCATTCCAACATAATAACTTAAATGAAGAAAGTAGTTACTAAAAGCAAGAATGGAATAACAAATACCAGGTATTAATTAAAAATGTAACTCTTGTTCATGAATGGTTTTCAAACATCAGTCATAAACTTTTAAACTCTCTACTTTTATTTTCATGACAAATCAATATTGTTTGGCCACATTACCTAAAAAGGAGGCTGCAGAAAAGCCTAACTGGTCTAAATTTTCTGTTGGCTTTAAGTTTTAAATAATGTTAAGTGAAAATTACACTTTCTTGTATTACTCTTCTTTCTACAGCTCTACATTTTCTAAGACTATATAATATTTTCATAATGAGAAATACTATTTTAATGAAGTTTTCAGCCAGCTATTAACAGATCAGCAAAGAAAACAGGTATGATTTCAGTCCCTGTTGCAGTAAGGGTTTACAAGGGAGAAGATTAATACAAAACACATAATTTATAGAATTATGTTATAATATTCACTGAAGAGTCAAATGCAAGACTGCACGAGATCTGTCCACATACTAGAGACTCAAAGAATCTAGCTGAGGGCCTGGATGCCACAGCAATGTCCTGCAAGAGTACAGCTGAAGACCTACAGCCCATGACAATGTCTCATGCAAGTCTGTATGAAGGATCTGCACTGGGAAGACCCAAAGGTCAGTGGTAGAAGCTAGAAAGTCTATGCCAGCAGGATGAAGGAGCTGCATGGAGCCACGAAGCTCAAAGTAAGGACCAGAGCTCCCCCAAAGAGAACCACAGTCATCCTCAACAACAGTGAGGACCCATCTCCTCAATGATGAGAACAGCTGAGTTCGTATCAGGAAAACCAGCGCAACAAGCTTCTTCCAGAGAACCAACAGCATACCATCTTCCCCTCCAGTTCTCTTTTCATGCTGTTGGCAACAATCCTCGCTTCCCACTAACTTTTAACAACAAAGAATGGCAACGCTAAAAAAAGAGGGACCTCCTGCATTTCAAATACTCTTTCCTTCTGGTGAAAGGCCTTAGGTCATTCTTCATTGTCCTGTTCCTTCTCAACAACTATGCTCTCCTCTCTTTCATCCTTGTAATCCACAGCTCTACTAAAACCTTTCCTCTGGCCAAATGCTTCAAATCACTCTGCTGGCTCTTCACTCTTAATTCAACACAGATCTGGCCAAAAACTCTCAACAGTAACCATGCAATTGTCCCAACAGTAGATTGCACTGAAATTTTTCTGCCAGCCATGCAATATCTCAAAACAAAATGCAAGGCAACTTCCTGGCAAACCATAACACGTATCACCTGGAGTTCAGCAGCTAATGCAGTTCTTCCCAGCAGAAATCTCCTGAGCTGATATGATCTCTATCAACCTTCTGGTTTTCTGAGCTCTGACCATAATCTCCCATACAGAATAGCCTAAGGCATTCCAGCTCTACTTTGTTAGCCAGCATCTCTGAACCTTTCCAATCTCTTCCCACAAGCCATTCCCAAAGGCTCTTGAACCACATAGACAGGTATGGTCACAGCAATGACCTCACTTCCCTGGTACCAAATTCTTCTCTCCTATTGCTGAGACAAAACGCCCAGCATCCAAAGTTAAAGGGTGAAAGGCTTATTTAGCTCAGTTTGTATAAGTTTCAGTCCATAATCAACTGGCTCCAAAGAAGGGTGACACATGGAGAGGGGCAACAGTTCATGTAAGAAGAGAGGAAAAACAGGAGAGTGCAAAAAAGGGGGAAACAAGTCTCTTTCTGCCCCTCCTGTCTTATCCAGACTGCTGAGATTAGGGCTGTGCCAATCCAATCAGTGGATTAATTCAGCAATCACCCACCCTTACTCCCAGCGTCCTTAATCTCAGCATTGAACTACAAATCAGTCATAAACTCTAGATTCAGCTGCCTCTGAAAAAGCCTCATCTAAAAGTGCATGAGGCTTTGGAGGGACATCTACACACAAACCATAACACTGTCTCAGAGGTGTTCATCAAAAAAGAGAGGCAAACAACATATAGGATAAATATAAAATTAATCAAAAAAAAATAAAAAGAAAGAGTAAATTCAATCACTTCAATAATCACTGAATGTTATGGCTTGTATTCCCTCAAAGCCTCATCCAGTCATATGTGGGGCTTTTCAGAGGTGGTTGGATCTAGGGTGCATGATGCTGGGATAAAGGATGCAATGCTAGGATTACAGGTGTGAGTGCTACCCATCCTAAGGGTAGCTAGCCTGGAAAAGATACAAGGGACAAAAAGAGGCTGGCCACTTGCTTGCCTGCTTTTGCTGTCATCTGCCTGCCATAAACTATTTCCCCTCTGTGATGCCCCTCTGCCATGCCACCCTGTCCTGTAGCCAGCAAATATGAACTGAAATCTCTCAAAGTGTAAGCCAAATAAATCATTCCTCCTTTAAATTTTGGTGTTGGGTATTTGTCTCAACAACAAGAAAAAGTAACTAAGACAGACTTTGGTACCAGGAGTGGGGTTGTTGCTGTGACTGTACCTGACCATTTGGTTCAGGAGCCTCTGGAGCTGGCTTGTGCAAAGAGTTGGGAAAGGTTCAGAGATGCCTATTTAAAAAGCAGCCCTAGAAGGCCTGAGGCTACACTGCATGGGAGGTTCTAGTCAGAGCTCAGAAGGCTGACAGAAATCCTACCAGCGGGCTGGGGATATAGCTCAGTGGAATAAGCGCCTGCCTAGCAGGCGCAGGGTCCTGAGTTCAATCCCCAGTACCGCCAAAAAAAAAAAAAAAAAAGAACAGAAATCCTACCAGTAAAGAACAGGGTCAGGACAGGTTTCTGCTGAGAAGGGCTGCATTTGTTGCTGGACTCCAGATGATGTGTGTTATGCCTTGGCAGAAAGTTTGTATGCATTTTGTATACATCCAGAGACTTTGCTTGAGACTAAAGGTGGCAGACTAATGAATCTGGCAGAAGAAATTTCGAGACAGTCTAATGTTGAGGCTGTGGCATGGCTACTGTTGGGAGGCTTTTAGCAAAATTTATGTTTAAGAATCAAGAGCAAGAAGCCCAGAAAAATGCGTCAAAATGTTTTGAGTTTGGCCAGAAAGGAAGCTCCAGTGAAGTTGCAGCCTACAAAGATGGAACAGAAGAAAAATTTGTCACTGAAAAGACTAGCAAGAAAAATCCAATATTTCAAAAAAGGACAATAAAAAGGAAGGTCTGAGGACATCACAAGAACCAGCAGGACTCCACCCTTTGCAGCCTTTGCTTTGGGAAGACAGCCCCAGTGCACCATGTTCCAGAATGGCAGTAGCCTAGGGAATTTGTTCCTTGAGATTTGGTTTATAGGCATTGGACTCCTACAGCCAGGAGAGAAGGAAGCCTGGCTACTGCTCCATGTAGTGGAAGACCTTGGCATCATCCACATGGTGCTAGTTTTAGGTGCAAGCGGGATGTAAGAGTTGTAAGGTCAGGAAGGCTCCCACTCAGATTTCAGAAGAAGGCCTGAAAGGCCAAGCCATATGCCCATGAAGGCACTGTGTGAAGCTGGAGTGTAAAGCCAAAGGTGCAGTGGAGACCCCAGAAGTTTGGAAAAGCCAGGAACATAGATCATCTGAGTAAAACTGCAAGGAGGAAACACAGCCAGCCCAAGAGAAGCCAATGGGAGCTACAACTACTGTAGCCAACCAAGCCCTCTAGAGTTCACATCTTGCCACAGATTGGCTCAGATGCTAGACATGCAACTACAGGAATTAATGTTTGCCCTGCTGGGTTTTGGACTTGCTTTGGTCCCATTCTTTTGTATTCCCTTATTTGTACCATTTGGAATGGGAATATTTATCATGAGCTGTTATATGTTGGAAATATTTAACTTTCTTTTCATTCATACAGGGGCTTGAAGCTAAGAATATGTCTTAAATCTCTGAGGAGACTTTGGACTTGAACTTTTCAGCAATGCTGAAACTGTTAGGACTTTGGCAACTACTAGAGATGAACTAAATACCTTTTGCATAAAGGGATATACATGAATCTTTGCAGGAGCCTGGACAAGAATGTTACAGCTTGTCCCTGCAAAGTTCCATGTTTTTCACAGGTGGCTGGATCTAGGATATGTGATGCTGGGATCAGTATGCAATGCTAGGATTAAGGGTGTGAGTGCCACCTGCCCTAAGGGTGGGTAGCCTGAATAAAATCTAAGGGACACAAAGAGGCTTGTTGCTGGCCACTCGCTTACTTTCTTCTGCCTGTCATGAACTTTTCTCCTCTGGGATGCCCCTCTGTCAGGCCACCCTGCCCTGGAGCCAGCTATCTGTAAACCAAATGTAAACCTTTCCTTGTTTAATACTGGGTGTTGGGTATTTTGTCTCAGCAAGGAGAAAAATAACCAAGATAACTGGGAGTGATTCCATTAATTTGGATGATGTGATCTCGAGATTGAGAATTAAAAGATATTCTTTCCCCTACCAAGACAAGATGTAAAACCCTAGCTATCCAGCATATAGGATATTCAACCATAATAAAATATAAAAACCAACCAAACAAAAAATGACAGTTAATGAACACTGGTTGCATGCAAAGCATTGCTCAGAGCTGAGGAAAACAAAAAGACAACCTAACACCCCAGTGAAATCAATTCTAGGAGAGAAATCCAATATAGGAATCTATTAAAGCATGGTCAAGAGTTGATCTGCTAGAATCAATTCATTCTTCCAAGAAACAAAGGAATGGGACCAAAGCAAGTCCAAAGTGCTTTCTACATGTCAGGCACTATTTCCAGATAATGACAAAATATCTTGACCCTCATGGCACTTGTAATTGTGGGAACTGAACAATCAACAGGCAAAAAATTAAAATAAAATAGGTAATACACAGTGATTAGCACTAAGGAGAAAAATAGGTTAACAAGGAAGATGAGGACATGGGAAGAAATGGGAGCACAAAGAAAAGAGGTTTCCAAGTAAGGAAGGAAGTTAAACTAAAATGAGGCAACATTTAAACATTTCAATGTAAAATTCAATTATAATAAATCAGACTCACATGTGTAAACATTGTGCTGTTTTCCTGGTGTGATAAACTGAGAGAGTAAAGAAGATCTAAAATGTACAATTGATATTGTGAAATGGGAAGAAATTGTTTAAAAAGGAAAAGGAACTAGATGGAGAAAAGAGGAAAGGAAGGAAGGGAAAAGGGAGAAAAAATGCAAGTTAGTTACACTATTAGTGTCTCTTAGTTGATAGAAGGTTTGTGGTAATATCAATTAGAGAACTTTTTATGCCCATATCTTATACTCTCAGTAACTACTTTAAAGATAGTAATATGCAATGTATAAACTATTGTTATTCTCCTATCATCTTGTTCTAAAATTTTGTCTTTTTCCACACAACAAAAAATAAATAAAATTCAATTATTATTTTAATGTTCTTTGAGATATGTTAAGTTGAAAATTTTAATTTTTAAAAAAAGGGGGTTAAAAAAAAAAACCCACAAGTTATTTCAGGAATGAAGTCCTATCTTCTCCCTGCAGCCTCTCTCTACTGCTCCCTACTGTGGAACTGCAGCTGGGAAGGCAGAAATGTGATCTATAGTCTTACAGCAGCATCGTGACCCAAAGTGAGAAGGGTGTGTTTAAAGCTGAGAGAAAGTAACACCATCCTTCTCAAACCCAAGAGGAGTGCAAATGAGAGAACTCAGGCACAGATCAGTACTAAATATTTGTACAATAAAGTTCCAAAGAACTGCTAAGTGACAGGAGGGATGACAGCACTGAAGAAAGCATATATTTTAAGACCGCTGATATTTTTTACCTGTGTTAAATTATATGCTATATTTGGTGATCTTAGATTTTGGTAGGAACAAGTAAAATATGAAAATAACAATAAATAAGAATAAAATTATTCATCATCAATTAGCAAAGACATACTGCTATTTGTGTCAGTTATGTTGCTACAAACCCAGAGTTCTCCAATACTGAATCATTTCTACATAAATGTGCATATATATAGGTGGGGTTAGAGTGGGGTACACACACACCCTTCACATGGATTATAATCTTAAATCTTAACATTGATCTATTCCAGCAGATTTTACTTTATTTTACAAAGCAGAATAGAAGTTCAGTTGTGGCCATGACTTGCTAAAGCCATCCCTGTAATAGATGCCAAGATTAGGATTCAAACCTTGTCCAACTCGTTCCACAGGCAAACGTTCTTGTACCACATTATACTTAATCTCCTCTGCTGTCTCCAGTTTCCAGTTATCCTTGTTTGAGTCGCAATAAAAAGACTGCGCATTAACTTGCTCAACGTTAGCTGGGAGAGGGCTACTTAGGGGATGCTATGCCTTCAGTGCCCCTACCAAATCTCACGTTCAAATTTAAATGCCAGCATAACAGTGCTAATAGGCGGGACCTTTAAGAGGTAATTAGCCCAACAGGGCTCCAACTTCCTGGGTGAACTGGTGGCTATTACATGCCTTTCCATCTTCAGTCACAGGATAACCAGCAAATGGGTGTCTGCCAGCTTCTTCATCTTCACTTCTCAGGTTCCAAAACTGTGAGGAAATATGCTGTTATTCTTTACAAATTATTAACTACCCAGTCTACATCATCCAGTTATAATAGCACAAAATGGAGTTGTACAGGGGACTCTTATTTTTCACATTCTATACAGACATAAGAATGACCACATAAGCACTAACAAGTGAGGAGATTAGGAAATTTGCAAGTACAGAATTTGTGAAAAATGAAAATCACCTGTATATACTTTCCATAATTTCTGCAAAATATTACAGAAATTTTTTTTCTAAAAAGAATTTTCATGTCATTTCCTGAATTTTATAAAAAAACACATATACATACTCTATACTCTCTTTAAATTCCCAAACACAATTTTCACTTACAATATTCTGGTTATTTACTAAAAACTTAAGCTACTAGTCAAGATAAATCAGTAACAAAATGATGTCATTAACCAATTTAACTCTGGTTATATCTGCAGTTTCCAAAATATTTTACCAATTCTCAGATCAGTTTCCCAACTTATTTTAAAGATCTGCTAACTCTGAGCCACATGAGTATGCCGAAAGAAACAGAACTGAATCATAAACTAAGAAAATTTACAAAGATTGCATAGTTGAAAAAGATGGCGAACTGAAAACTCAAAAAGACATAACTTTTTAAAAATATACCTAAAAAATATACTACTTCTGGAAATTCAAGAAAAATAAAGGATAAATGGTGAGAAAAATCAAACCCATTTACAACAGCATCAAGAAAAGTTAAATAGGGCTGGGGATATAGCTCAGTGGAATAAGTGCTTGCCTAGCAAGCGCAGGGTCCTGAGTTCGATCCCCAGTACTGCAAAAAAAAAAAAAAAAAAAAAAAGTTAAATATTTCTGAATTAATGAAGGCAAAAGAGTTGCATAATGAAAACTACAAAGCAAGACTGAAAGAATTAAAACATGAATAAATAGAAAACTTTCTCATAGTCATGAATTAAGAGATTCAACACTATTAGAATGATTAATACTCTCCAAAGAAATCTACAGATTTCATGCAAACCCTACTAAAATCCCAATGACATTTTTGCAGCAACAAAAAAGGCCATTCTGGGGAGCACCAAGATGGTGGAGCGGTAAGCAGCAGAGAAAGCCTGCCTGAGTGTGGCCATCCAGATACCAGAACACAACAATGTGAGGAAGAAAAGAGGGAGGGAAGTGCATCCCATGGGCCCAGGAAAAGCCTGAGGTGCAAACTGAAGCCCACTGAGGGAGTGAAGGGTGAAAACTCAATGAACAAGAAGGAGGTAGCGGGCGACACTTCTCCCGGAGACAGACTCACCGCGCGAGAGGATTCAAACCTGTAAACACACAGTGCCTGCTGGTGACCCGAGACCTCCAGGAGGGATGCAGCAGCGCAGGGGAGCAATGAGCACAAAGCACTGCACTAGCCGGCAGTAAGCGCTAAGGGTTCAGTCATCCCATGAGACAGAGTGACTGGCTAGAGCTCCACCTAGCGCTTCCCAGCTGGGCTCAGGCCTGTAGAAGGTGCACTGAGGGATGCAGGGCAAATGAATCTGGTCTCAACCAGAAGGTGCAGGCTCGCTGACCTTAGCCACTACCCAGCCAAAAGGCTACTGCTGGCTTTCTGGGATAGAGTGGTGTGGATTGGGACTCTGAATCCACACACTGTCTACCAGTGACAGCAGAGACAAACCTGAAGCGGACTTTTTTTCTCTGTCTGCCTCTTGTTTTTTGTTGTGGTGGTGGTTTTGTTTTTCTTTTTCATTTTTTTCTCCTTCATTGTTTGATCTTGTTTTTATGTGAGTGTGAATGTGGTTTCTAACCTCTTTGTGGTTGTGGTTCTGTTCTGTTCTTTGTATCTCTTCCTTCTCTTTCCCTCCAGTCTTCTGTACCAGTTTCCCAAAGTTAGTAAGATCTCCCTTTGTCCTCCAGCCTGACTTCTAATCTCTTCCTTTTCTACTACCTCTCTATTTTTTCCCTAAGCCCTTTTAAATTTTAACCCCTGAGGTTAAAATTGACATATTAAGAACTGTATACTGCATATAATTTTCTCGTTTGTTTTAGATTTTATTATATAACCATAAATCTAGCACATAGAGTTAAAGATGGCAAATTAATGGTTACCTCAGTTTGTCATTTTCTAGACTGTATTTGATTCTATTGTCATTGCTGATAGTACTACTATAGCCAAAAGTGACATAATTGTTCTAAACAGCTGTTCTTCCTGGTATTCCAAGACTGAGTCTGACTAAGAAAATACTATGGCACAGTGTTAAAGAAACAGGGATGGGGCCAAACAGGCAACAATTTCTCATCCCCCACAAATTGAAGACATAGAATCTTGCAATAGACTCAAAACCCAAAACTCAGCTATACCTGGAAGATACCTCAGGGAAGTAGTCAGCTCCTAAGGCTTCTAAACGCTACCAATAAAGCAACCTACCTCAGGGAACTTAAAAAGTATCACCCCAGGAATTAAACTAAAAACAGAAAAGAAAATGAGAAGATGCTTAAACAAGATGCAAGTCCAGACATCCAGTTTACCAAAGGCAAAGCTGGGGGCACTGAGGTGGCACAACCTGAAAGCCGCCCACCCGGCCTCTCTGAAGTGGTAACAACAAAGCAACTGAATGAGGCTCTAGAAAAAAGTCAAATAGAAATAATTTATCAGGTAACTGCAGAGATGGTGTCCACAATGAAGACCACACTTAGTGACTCTAGAGCAGATACAGACAGAAAAATAAAGGAGCTTAAGAAAATTATGAGAGCCATGAATGCTAAGGATAGCAGAGAAATGGAATCCATAGGGCAGATTCAAGCAGATATGCAGGAGAATAAAAATTCCACTGACAGTGTCCAAAGTAGATTAAGCCAATGTGAAGACAGGAACTCAGATATAGAAGACGGGCTTACAATTAGTGATCATAAAAAAAAAAGATTCCTTAAAAATAGCAAGGGATCATGAAAAATCAATCCAGCAGCTGCTAAATGTAGCAAAGAAGAACTTAGGATTGATTAGAGTCAATGAAAAAGCAGGAGATAGCACAAACAATATTTAAAAAATGTTCACAGATGTCCAGAAATTAAACAGAAGAACAAAATCTTACAGATTCTAATAGAAAAGCAGTTAGGGAAAGGAAACAAATCACATATAAAGGAAAGCCCATCAGAATCACAGCTGATTTCTCAGAACCAACTCTCAAGTCAAGGAGAGCTTGGAGTGAAGTATTTCAAGTTCTAAAGGAAAACAAACTTCAACCCAGATTGGTGCACCCCACAAAACTATCTTTCAAAACTAATGGAGAAGCCAGGCGTGGTGGTGCACACCTGTAATCCCAGCACTTGGGAGGCTGAGGCAGGAGGATTATTGCAAGTTCAAGATCAGCCTAGGCTACAAAATGAGCTTAAGGCCAGTCTGAACTACATAGTGAGACCCTGTCTCAAAAAAAGACAAAAAAAAAAAAAAAAGTTAAAAATAAAAAACTGATGGAGAAATAAGATACTTACATGACAAAGAACATCTGAAGAAATTTATGACCAACAAGCCAGTACTCCAAAATGTTTTGAAGGACATGCTAGAAAGAGATGACTCCATGAACCCCAAGAGACAGAATTCACCAGGAAACAAACAGAGAGAGGGAAATAAGTGGGGAATCAACAACAGGAAAATAAGACAAGGATAAGTCAATATGAATTATAACTGTTACAACTATCTATTTTAATGGTTTCAATTTGCCAATAGAATGACACAGGCTGGCAGAATGAAGTTAAATGAGCTCTTATCTAATACCACATACTAATCCAAAATAGATCTAAATAGATCTGTGAAACTATGGGACATAAGGAAAAAAATCTTCAGACTTGGAAAAAATTTCTTGGATGTTACACCAATCCAACAAATGAAAAATTAGACAAAGGAGACTTCATGAAAATTTTAAAACTTGAAGTACCAAAAGACATTATAGCAGTATAAAAAGGTAACCTACTAAATGAGAGAAAATATTTACAAATCAATCTATCTAACGAGAATGATTAGTTAAGAATATACGACATAGAAAGCTACTGAACGTCAGTAAGAAGCCTGAACAACCCAATTTAAAAGTGGGCAGTAGACTTGAATAGGTATTTCTCTAAAGAAGATAAAGCACATGTAAAGATCCTAACTATCACTAATAACTAGGAAAGCACAAACCAAAACTACAATAAGATACCACCTCACACTCATTAAGATGACAACTATCAAAACAGAAAAAGAAATAACAAGTGGGAACAAGACTAAGGAATCTGGACCCCTGTGCACAGGGGTCGGAGATGTAAACGGATATGGCAGCCCTTCAAAAACTAAAAATAGGTTAATATCTAAAACAATAACCCCCCTTCTTATTATATACCCTAAAGCAGTGGAAGCGGAGTCTCAAAGAACAATATGTACACATGCTCACAGCAGTGTTAGTCACAGCAACTACAATGTGGAGATAATCCAAGGGTCATCAACAGATGAATAAATAAGCACAACGTGACTCCTACGTACAATGAAGTATTATTCAGCCTTAAAAAGGAAGAAAAGTCTGACAATATGCAACAACCTGGATGAACCTTAAGTGGAGCAAGCCAGTCTCCATGAGATTCTCCTCACATGAGGTAATAAGAGGAACCAAAATCATAGAGTCAGAAAGTAGAATGGTGGTTGCCAAGGGCCAGGGAAAGAGAAGAGTAGGGAATTACTGTTTAACAGGTAAAGAGTTTCAGTTTTCAAGATAAAGAGTTACAAATGGATGATGGCGATGGTTACACAACATTATGCCTATATTTAATATCAGTAAACTGTACATTTAAAAATATTCAAGATCATAAATGTTCTGGGTTCAAACTCCAGCACTGTAAAATAGAAAGCAAAAAAAGTAAATGTTATATGTGTTTTAACACAATAAAAATATAGGGGGAAGAACTGTTAAAAAGTAAATATATAAACGTATCTTTTTAATTTTATAATAAATATTAATAAGTAATCATTTGTTTTGTTCTAGTAATTCTCTTTGAAGAAATTTATCCTAAAATTATAAACATTATAGAAATTGCCATATGAAAATGGATATTTCATGCAATGAAGGCAATTGCAAAGTATTAATGACAGTCTTTATAGGAAACTGCTGGGACAACTGCATATCTACACAGAAAATATGAAATGGAATTTCTATCTTATGCCAAACAAACATCAATGCCAACTTAATTACAGACCTCCTGCGGAAGGCAGCGCTATAAAGCTAAGACTATGTGGTACCATCATCCCCTTGTAGGGAGAAAGTTCTCAACAAAAACATTGATCATGTAGAAAAAAAGGTTAGTACACAGACTACATTGAAATTTAAAATGTCCATACCAAAAATCACTGTGAAGAGTAGCAAGAAAAAAAAATGTGTGTTATATAAGTAACAAAGGACTAGTATCCAGAATATATAAAGACTCCTATAAATCAATGAGGTAAAGAGAACTCAAAAAATTTAACCAATACTTGAAAGAAGAGGAAATTTAAGTGGCCACTAAATATATGAAAAGGAGCACAACCTCATTAGTAATCAGGGAAGATACTACTTCACATCCATCAGGGCACAGATAAGAAAAGTCGCCAGCAAATCTAAAGCTTCTATCAAAATCATTTAAAGATTCAAAATTAGATATGATATATTAGTTTCTTGACCATTCTTTATGAAATTTTGGCAGGATATCCTGAAATAAACTGTTCTATATAATATTACTTTGTCATTCAATGCAAGTAAACCATAGCACATACTTAAACTTTTAAGTGACTTTATAAATTTCACACTATACAATTTATCAACTGGAAGTAAAAATAAAACAAGATATCTTGATTTGTCATGTATTTCTTTAAAACTGAGATACTACAAAGACAACATACAACAAAAAAATTAACTGTTTAATTTTTCAAGTTATCACAAAATAAAAGGAAAAAGGAAGGGAGAGAACGAGCAGCGATTGATTCAAACACTTTTCCTTTCTTTAAAAAAAATCCTCACATTAGTGAACATTTCAGCACTAATTTATAGGAAGAAGTATGAGCAGATAAAGTGGTAAACTGGAAAAGGTGACCATCTTACACAAGAAGCAACTAAATACTCTTGGTTTTCTATCTCCATGTTATTCTGAGATTATTAGACTTACAGATAAAAAACAGAAGGCTAATAAGAAACAGTGATATAAAGCAGTTATTCCTGGCTTTGCTATTTTTCTTTTTATAACTTTGAGATGAGATTATCCACTTAAAAACTACTTCTAAAAAAATGATTGAATTTTAGGGAAGAAATTATCCACTAGAATTCAGACTAGTATCTTCCATTGAAATTTGTTCAGAAATTCTAAAACAACTCATTTTAGTAAATAAAAGTAACATTTCTATGACAAAGACACATATTATACAGTAACATAACAGTGTCTTATATTTAAGCAACAGGGTACTTGGCATAGAGACCAGCTCTTGTGGCAAAGTAAAAATTTTGTTACTAAATTGGAGAAAGATCTGGGTAAATTTAACCACAGATTTACAAAGAAAAAAATGGAAATATAATAACATGTCACTTAAGAGTAAGTGTAGATCAGCACAAAAAGTAATTCTAATTCAAAACAGAGAACTAAGAAAGTTAGTTTAAAAGTGGAAATTTTTGCCAAACAAGTTTAAAAGTTTAAAATTCTGCCAGAAAATATAGAAGAATTCACTATCATTTCCAATGTCAGATTATTTTACATTATTTAAGAAGGGTTCATTAACATAATTAGACAAGGAGTATAGATAATTGAAACAAGAGAAAAACACCAAGACAAAAGAAACAGATGAATGGATAAATGGATTGTTAAATGTGTAATAAAGCAAATGTGGCCAAATATGATCTACCGTAGAATCGAACTGAAAATGTGTATACTTATGTCCACTGCACAATTCCTTCAACATTTACATAAGATTGAAAAAGTTCACAGTGAATGTTAATAGGAAAATAAACAAGAGAATTCAACATGTTTAAGAAATTACAGCCAGGCATGGTGGTCCACACCTGTAATCCCAGCAATCAGGAGGCTGAACCTGGAGAATCACTGAGTTCAAGGCCAGCCAGGGCTACAAAGTGAGTTCAAGGCCAGCCTGGCCTACATAGCAAGACCCTGTCTCAAAAACTAAAATCCACAAACAAAAAATTACAGAAACAACAATCATTAATACCTTTCCTACATTCATATAATAATTATAAAACATAAAGGAAAAAATATCCATTACAACAATTGAAAGGATAAAGTATCACGGCAACTTTTTATAAGACAGAACTTAGAAAAATATTAAAACTTTAAGAGATAATAGCTTTTAAGGAAATTTTGGATTAGGCAAAATTATTTTCAGTTCATCACAAAACATGGAAATTCTTTTTTGTGATTTTTACATAACCTCTATGAATCAAAACAAGTTATGAAACAAAAAGCAATCTACATTGTGGATAAAGGAGTCATCCTGTAAGTCATTAAAAAAATGATAACCAATTTTAAGTGGGCAAAATAGTACAAATGAACCCCAGAAACACTGCACTTGCCCAGGAAACACCTAGTAGTATCAGGAGGCACTAAGCCAGGCTTCCTCTACACTGAATGAGGAGACTCACCATTTTGTTGCATGTCATAGTCATCTGACTTTTCTTTCTCTGACTCTATATGGTATTTTATGAACATTACAACTTAATTTTTACTATTGTAAATTAAGCGTACATTTATTTTGGTGTACTTCTTTGTTCATTTATTTTGGTGCACATCTGTGTTCATTTCTGTGGGAAATACAGCTGGGAATGGGATTTCTAGATCATAGGATATGTGTATTTTCAGCTCTAGAGAATACTCCCTGTCTTTAAAGGCTTTACCAACTGGTACCCACAGCAGTATAGGAGTGTGTTAGTCTATTTTCTGCTGCAATACCACTGGGTGTTATAAAAGCACAGCAGTTTCTTTGGCTCATAGTTTTGCAGGCAGGGATGTCCAAGAGCATGGTGCAAGCATTTGCTCAACATACTGGATGCACCATCTTGTCTCGACACATGGTAAGGAGACATCACACTGCAAGAATCAAGCAAGTATGCCAGAAAAGGTTTGCTTTTATAACAAAAGCACTCTTTCAATAACCCATTAATCCACAAATGGAATCACCCATTCAGGAAGACAGAGCCTTCATGACCCAATCATTTCCCCACATCCTACCTCCACACTGAATTAACATGAATTTGGAGATTAAGTTTCCAACATAAGAAATATTTTTACTAGTATATGTTTGCAATACATGATCACATTTGTTGTGGGGGGTTTGTACATGTACATAACACATCTTTGTCCCTTTCCCATCTCATTCTTCCCAGGTCCCTCCAACTCTTGTTCCCTTTCCATTTCAAAAGGCTCTATTTCATTTTTTTCTTCAATTCTTTTATCTTTCTCCCCTTTCTTTTTCCCTTCTATGTCCTGTTCCCCTTTCAAGAAAGATCTATCTCCCTTCTTCCTACTATTTACCCTTTATTTTGCTCTTTATTTACATTTTGAGTTTCTCATATAAGAGAAACCACGAGACATTTAAACTTGTGTGTCTGATTTACTTCATCTTAACATTATGGTCTCAAGGTGTATGCATTTACCCTCAAATGCCTCAAGTTTACCCTCTTTATGGCACAGTAGTACTCCATTATGTACACCATACCACATTTTCTCTATCTGTTCATCTGTTGATGGACAGATACACTGCTTCCAAGATTTAGCTATTATCAGTTGTGCTCTTATAAACATGGGGATCCCTGTATCACTGCAAAATGATAACTTTAACTCTCCCAGGAAGATTCCTAGAAGAGGAATAGTTGGGTCAAATGGAATTTCTAATTTTAGTTTTCTGAAGAATCTCCATACTAATTTCCACAATGGTTACACTAGTTCACATTCCCACCACCAGTGCAGAAGGGCTCCTTTTCTCCTGTGGGCTCGCCAGCATTACTTCTTCTGAGAAGCAGTTATTCATTTTGCTTGCCCATTTTGTGACCGGGTCTTTCATGGGGGCGGTCATTTTTTAAAATTCTTCATATATTCTTAAATTTGGTCCTCTGAGGAGTACCTGGCAAAATTATTTTCCCATTCTATAGGTTGTCTCTTCACTCTGCTGGTTGTTTCCTTTGATGTACAGAAGCTTTTTAAGTTGATATGATTCCATTAATCGATTCTTGACATTATTTCTTATTCCATTAAGGTTCTGTTTAGCAAATCCTTGCCTATGCCTATGCCTTGAAAAGTTTTACCTATTCTATCTTGCAATATATTAAGTGTTTCTCTTTTTAAATTTATAGAGTTTTGACCCATTTTTATTTTAGTTTAGTACGTGGTGAGATATACGGGTCTAGACTCAATCTTCGGAACATAACACATGAAATTTGGGGAATATATTCAAACCACAACTATGAGTTTTCCAGTTGCCCTGTATCCTCACTGACTCTTGTTATTAATTTCATACTTAATGCTTTTTACTAGCCATTCTATTGGTGCTTTATTTCCTAATGACTAATGAAGTTGAGGGCCTTTTGTGTGCTTATTTGATATTTGGGTATTCTTTGTGAAATTTCTTATTAAGTCATTTGCCCACATTAAAAAGTAGCTCTATTGAGGTGTATAATTTATATACCACAAAAAGTCACCCATTTTAACCATTTGCTTTTATGCCTTAGTAAATTTAGGTAGTTTTGCAACTATAACCACAATTAAGCTTCATAACCTTTCTATCACCGCCAAGTTCTCTGCACATTTTCCAGTCCGTCCCTATTCCCACACACAGCTCAAAACAACCAACCAGCCTAAAATTATCTCTGCAATTTTTCTATTTTTAGCTATTTCTTAGAAAAGAAAACATACAATAGCAAAAGCTTGTGTGTGTGTAGTTTTTGCTTAGCAAAGGGTTTCTAATCTTGGCACTATGGACATTCTGGACAAAGCACCCTCCCACTATGTACATTTATATCAAATCCAAAAACATGTCAACAGGAGTCACAAGGGTCTGTGTAAGAAGTAATAGCAGTTTTGATTATTATAGTGACAATGAAAAAAGAAAGGGGACAGAGTTGAGAAATCCTGAGTAGGTAGAATTAACAGCCCTGGTGTTTGACTGAGTTTAGTGGGTAAGGAAGCAGGAGGTATTAAAAATGACCTCTAGGTCTCTGGTCTACACACATGGTAGATGGGGATAAATTGCAGGCTGAAACAATGAGCGAATTAGTTCATGTTCTAGACTTACTGAAGGTATCTGTAAGATATACAAGTGGAAACGTCCAATAGCTGGATGTACAGATCTGGAGTCCAAAAAGGGTGGATCCAGAGTTAAAAAAAAAAAAAACACGAGGTCTCACAGGGCGTGGTGGCCCACGCCTATAATCCCAGCACTCAGGAGGCTGAGGCAGGAGGATCATTGTGAGTTCGAGGCCAGCCTGAGCTACATAAGTGAGTTCAAGGCCAACCTGAACTGCATAGTGAGACCCTGTCTCAAAAAAACAAATAAATAAAAAGATACATAAATAAATAAGGTCTCAGACGGGAGATGCAAACTGCATTTAGATGGAAAGCAAAGCCATGGGAGAAAATGAGTTCCCATAAGAAACAGAGAGAAGGCGCCTGCACCTGGAGAATCCCAACACTTACATGTCAGAAGAGGGACAGGACCCCGACTTAGTACAACTGTCTTACATTTGTTATGTTCTCTGGCCTATTAGTCTGCTTTTTAATCTGCATATATGTTAGTTTATAAGATCTTATAAGATAAATAAATGAATCTGATGCTGGGAAGGTAAAAGGAGGGTGGAGGGCGTTAAAAGAAGGGAACTGAAATGTGTTATGTACGCCTACCAATTTCCTACAGTGAATATAATCATTATGTACTGCTAACATGTACTAATAAAAGTTAAGAAAGAAAATTTTAAAAAAAGACAGACAGACAGACAGACACACTATCAAAGGAGTCTGAGGGGAGACAGAGGTGTAAGGAAAATCAAGAGTACAGTGACCTAGCTGAGCATGATAACCCCAGCTGCTCAGGAGGCTGAGGCAGATGGGCTGCAAGTTCAAGGCCTACTGCCTTAACCTCATCCTATTTCAATAAATAAAAAGCGTTGTAGGGATGTAGTTAAGTATTGGGGCCCTGGGTTGAATCCCCAGTACTGCCCCCCACAAAAAATGAAGAGGAAGGGGAGCAGAGAAAGAATAAACAGGAAAGATGGAAGGGGGAGGGGAAGGAACAGAATAGAACAAATAGAGCAGAAGGGAAAGGAAAGAACATGCTAGACACCGCTGAAGAAGTCTTACGCTAGCAGAGATTCCTGTTTTCCTAACTAAGATAGCAGGATAGACAGATTGATGAAGAAATAAAGATTGCAGAAACATACGTATGTGATAGGACACTGCATGGCAGTGAGACACCCTCTCCTCACCCAGCAGTGAATAGCTTTGAGATAACTGTGTATGCATACAGAGAGAAAAATGAAATTAGACCCCTATATCACACCACACACAAAATCTGTTCTTGGTGAATTAGTCTTCTAATTACTGAAAGCAAAATAATAAAACTTATAGAAGGTAAAATGTGGGAGTATCTTCACGTTCTCAGGCTAAGAAAGAATGCCTTAAATATAATATAGAGAATTAGCTATAAAGGAAAAATCTGACATATTAGGCTACATTAAAATCAGTACTTCTGTTAAGCCAGGCACGGTAACACACGCTTGTAATCCTAGCCCTCAGGAAGCTGAGGCAGGAGGATCAATGTGAACTGAGGCCATCCTGGGGCACACAGTGAGTTCAAGGCCAACCTGAACTACATAAAGAAACCCTGACTCAAAACAAAATATTTTTTGTTAATAAAAATATACTATGATTAGAAAGAAAAAAGTCACAGAACGAGCCTTATTTGCAATAACCATAACCAGCACATGGTTAAAATTCAAAAAACATATGTATTTGTAATTCTAATATATATACGTATGTAGTATACACATATACCTACAAACAAGAAAAAGATCAGTAGCAAAATTAACAAAAGAATGGAACACAAAAGAAATCCAACTTATCAATAAATATACAAAAAAATTACTCATTAGCAATCAAAAGTATCACACCATCAGACTGTTAAGAATCCTGACAATATCTTTTTTTTTTTTTTGTCTTTTTGAGACGGGGTCTCACTATGCAGTTCAGGCCGGCCTTGAGCTCACTTTGTAGTCCAGGCTGGCCTTGAACTCGCAATGATCCTCCTACCTCAGCCTCCCGAGTGCCACCACACTCGGCTCTGACAATATCAAATGTTGATCAGAATCCTGAACAGGGACATTTTTATGCACTGTATAAAGTAATACAATTACTTTAGCATCCTCTAGGTAAAATTAAAGCTACACTACTCTAAAATCCAGAAATTCCATTCCTGGGTTCAATTTGAGTGAAAATCATACATCTGTGCATGAATATGATGTGTAATAGCTGAACACTGAAAACAGCCAATGTGTCCTTTAGTGATACGATGGTAAATAACTGGTGATACAATCACATAAGGGAATACCATGCAACAATGAAAATGAACTGGTAATTTAGTTCTAGGCTGGTGATATACAACGCTGATTTTGAAAGAGACAAAATACAATAGAACACGCTTAATAGAATTCCATTCTTACAAAGTTCAAGTGCATACTAAATTCATAATATTCAGGGATACACATTTAGATGGCAAACTACTTTAAAATGCAAATAACTTAAAGTAGTGGTTTTCTTTAGGGGGAAAGAAGAGATTTGATTCAGAAAGGTGGGAGGGAGTCTAGGGTGCTGGCAAAATTCCTTGATTCCAACATTAATACAAATTTAGGGGCTGGAGGTACAGCTCAGTGGGCTAAGTGCTTGCCGCTGAGCACTAGGGCCCTGAGTTCGATCCCCGGTCCCGAAAAAAAAAAAAAATTTACTTTATTATTATCTATATATTTTTGTACTTTTTAATACAAAAATTGACTATTTCAATACTTTTGAAAAGGCGAAACCTATCAGTTCTAAAAATCACTTCCATCCAGCACACACCTGAGTCCAGCTTCAATTCGTTCAAGAGATAAAATAGCTTTCTAGAAATATCATTCAATACATAACTTAGTTATTACTTTTTTTCTGTTTAAAACAGTAGAAATCTAAATATAAAAATACTGTGAAGGTCATTACATATCTTTGTTTATACATCATACAACATTAAAAAGAGAAACAAAATGTAAAATTGTTAAGGTTTTTCAGGTAAGAAAGTGATTTTGTGAGAGTTGCATAAAACTGCACAGGGTGAATACAGCTATGCAATGTGAAGATGATTCAAACTAAAGTAACCACACAACACGATTTCCTAGTCACAGTTTCATCTTTGTAATAGCTACCAATTTCCATATGGGAATGATGGCCAGACTCAAGTTTAAGTTTTCTGCTGCATATTACCACATACAATGGTCAGGTCTGACAAATACACAACCTGCCCAGGGTCACAGACTACCACTGAGTGGAGACACACTGACTCCAGAGCCTCTGCTCTGAAAATTACACCACTTATATTCAATAAAGCATGCTTGCCATTGTCACCTACCACCCTCTCACTACAAGATTCCAGATGCCTTGAGAATTTACCTTTGCCTTTTCCTAGCTGACTCAAAGTATCTTATTAGATGGAGGGATCTGAATGTTTAGGAAAATCTATGGTTTTACAGCTAAGAAAATAGAAGACCCAAAGGAGTTCAGTGTTTTGTCCTAGATCACAAAGCTGGCTTGTGAGAGAACACGGGTTCTTGACTTCCAGGAGCGATCTTCCCACTACACTAAAAGCCCTTCCTACCATGCCTCTGACAGGACAAGTCCCTGTTCACACCACGCTACCCTCCACACAAACACTGCCGCGGAGTACTTTGCCACCTAATGCCACGGTGATCCCAAATGTACATTATAATTCTGGCCACACAAATATACTGACTATGAAATATGACAACTGCTGTGGTAGCCATGTGAACAATGCGGTTTGAAAACACTCAGAAAACAGCAGGTATTTCCGACTAAGTAAAGAATGAGGACCGCGGGTATGGCAAGGTGCATTTGAGGCAAGGCAAGGCAAAGGCAGATGTGTAAGGGTGCTCAAAAAAGTAAGGGAAAACGCTATCATTTCTGCCAGTAGCTGTTACAGTAGAAAAAATCCATGAAATATGGGATCCGAAGACCTAAGTTCAAGTCTAGCTGTGACTCACATAACTGTGAATACTTTCTGACTCTCCTTGTCTTCGCGGTCAAAATGTGGATGCTACCACTGGCTTGCTGACCTCCCAGATTTTTATAGGACCAAGTGCTATGAAACTGTTTAAAAACTTCAAAGTTATGTACTCCTGTGAGTTATTTGTTTTCACTTCTAGGCAAGCCTGTGGGTCCTTCCTCTAAACTGTGCCTCATATAAACCTCACCCTTCAGGATGAAAATATTCCGATGACATCATTCATACGCTCCTGACAGTGTAAACGGTTAACAGTAGTGCCTTCAGGTTGAAATGTCAAACCTCTTTTTATTGAAATAAATACGTGTGGACAGTATATGTGTGTTTTCTTTGCATTTCTGGAGCGCTAGTATTGACTTCTAGTCAACGCTTATTATAATTATATTTAGAAACTAGCACCAGATGCCATTCCTCTGCAAATTTTCTACCAGAAATTCCATTCCATTTTACAGTACAGGGTCAAGCCACCAATTCACGAAGAGCCTGCAAGTGGCAATCACTTTACTCGGATCCCAAGAGACTGGTTATGTATTAGATACAGGCTGCCAAGTATATGCCCTAGTCCTCAAAAAGTAAACTGCTTTTGCACAAGCACGCATCCAAATGCAGTCAGTACACAAACATCCACCAGAAAGACCTATGTATGAGTTTCCGATTTTAAGATCCTTGAAGACCACAACCAGACCCCTTCCCCAAACTGAAGAACGCTCCTAGCCTTTGAAGTCTGGCAGAGTGGACTGTTCAAACCCTGCCTCCGCGGTGATCTCTCATTCAACTACACCCGGCTGCACCATGCTTACCCAAAGCCAGCCCTACGGTCTAAAGCGAAGTGAAGTTCCGACGCACAATCGCTAAGTAGAGGGAAGGGACGCGCCGGGTAATCCCAGGGCAACTTCCCGTCTCTCCCTTACCTTGTACACTTTCCCGAAAGCGCCGTCTCCCAGTTCGCCTATAATTTCCCAAAACTCCTCGGGGTTCAGGTCCCTCTTAACGTGCTCGTACTGCTTCTTCTTCTTCTCGCTGCCCAACTTGAAGATCTTACGGAAATTGAAGAAGGACATTTTTCCTGCACGCAGACTTCTCGGCACGCGAGCGGGGAAACCACAATGGGAGGCAAAGTTTCCCGTCCCCGCGCTCCCGCGCAGTCGGGCGGGCGCGGGGCCCCGGGGAGGGCGGGGCAGGACCCGGTCCGGCCGCGGGGTTCGCGAGAGTCCGCCGAGCCCAGCCCGCGCCCCGCGGTAGGGCGGCTCGCCAGCAGGGGCCCTGGGGCTGCACCTGCCCGCAGCTCGTCTGGACACGGCCCGGCCCGGCCGGCGGCTCCGAGCGGCCCGGACGCCCGCAACCGCGGAGACTTAGGCCCGACTTACGGCGAGCCCGGGGCGGCGGCCCCCGACAGCCACCGGGGAGCGGCCGGCGCCGCTGAGGCGCGCGGTGGAGAGGCCGAGCTCTCAGGCGGCCCGAGTCGCCCAAGGTCGTCAGCCCCCGTGGCGCGAGGCCCGCGCTCCACTCGCCTCCGAGGCTCCGCCGCCGCGCTGCCTCCCGGCCCACACAGTCCAGCCCGAGCGCGCTCCCGGCCCGCGCGCAGGCGCGCTCCCGAGGGGCGTGCCCTCCGGCCGCGCACGCGCGTTGCGTCCGCGGGCTGCGCGATCCTGAGAGGGATTCAGGCTCGCCTGCCCGCCCCACGCCCTTACGAGTGAACGGCTCTGGAGCGGTGGCCTCTGGCCTCAGCCCGCTGGCTGTGCCTCACTCAGCTCGCGGGGCGGGGAAAAGGGGAAAGGTGGCCGTTTCCTTCCAAATCGGATCCCAGAGCGTGCGGGGTGGAGGTGTGAACCGCGTAGCTGGCCTCCTCGAGCCTCAGTTTCCCCGTTGTGGACGAAGGTGCGAAGAGTCCCAGTGAAGGCTGTGCGGGAGCCAGAAGAAGCGGTCGGGGCAAACCCTTTGCACGCCGGGCCTGGGTGCTTACCGCGCGTAAGTGTGCAGTTGAGACAGGCGCAGATGCTCCATAAAAGTTTTTGAGCCCCTTCCGGCGTGGGGACCGGGATACTGCCTTGGAGACGACCCAACCTGGCCACCTCCGCACCCAGAAACCGGGTGCCGCCCTCGGTGACTCCGCTGAAGAGGGCGCGGGCTGAAACCTGTCAGTGGTGAAGGTAGATCTAGGAGGGAGTGCTCAGGGCCACCAGGAGCAAGGCCATACTGCTGGTCCCGTAATGTCCACCTGCACCTTCCCAGTTTCTGTGCCCCAGGACTCAAATTATTCTAACAAAGCCAAGCCCGAGCCTGGCGTGGTGGCGCACACCTGTAATTTCAGCACTAGAGAAGCTGAGTGAGGCATTGTTACGAGTTCGAGTCCAGCCTGGGCTACAAAGTGAGCTCAAGGCCCGCTGGAACTACATAGCGAGACCCTGTCTCAAAAAGCCAAAACAAAACAAAACAAAGCAAACCAGCCTAGGCAGGCTCCAGGTGACTTAGTTTCTCAAGCTCCTTCTACTTTTTAGTTTGACTGAGTATAATCGACATACAATCCACTATATATATTTAAAATGTGCACTTTATACGTATAGACCCATGAAAATAATACCATACATAATCTATTTTATTGCTATCATTTATGGAGAAAATGAAGAGATACACGAAGAATAAAATAAAACGTACTAGAATCCTACTAGCTGAGCGTAGGATTACGCTCACATCTCACCATTAGTGAGGTGTCCTTGTTCCTAGCAGGACTTCTGTGGCCATTCATTAACTTTCTCTTTACATAAATGGCTAAAAATCATTGGTTGTGTGCTGAAAATGGGTGAATTTTATGGTGTATAAATTATGCCTCACTAGAACTTTTTTATTTTTGTTTTTGTGGAGTTTGTTTCGGCTTTTTGAGACAGGGGCTCAGCCTCCCTACAGAGCCCAGATTGGCTTCAAACTTCTGATTCTTCTTCCTCACCTTCCTGAGTGCTGCAATTACAGGTGTGTGCCACAAGGCCTGGCTTGTTTTTCTGCAATTAGAAATACATGTTTTATTTTTCCTATGGATACATTTTTTTTTTATTTTTTAAAAATATCAAAATGGTATCCTATGTAAAACATTGACATCTTTCCATGCCAGCACAAAACAGTCTAACCTTTTTTATAAAAAGAAAAAAAAATAAAACAGAATTTCAAAACAAGCTGGTAGGACAGTAACCATAATTAATACATTGCATACATCTTCATAGTAGTTACTCAGAGTACGAGATATAGGCGTGAAATACCATCCAAAAATTATTACCTTAAACCTTTCTTTTCAATGAACTAAGAGAAACTATCTTAACTATCTTATATATATGTATTGTTTCACCTTTTTCAGTAGCTGCAGAGTTCTGGCATGCAGATGTATCACAAGTGATGTAAGCATTTCTGTATTGGTAGGCGTTTGTGTGCCTTCCAGTTCATTTTATCGTTATGAACACTGCCACAGCAAGCATGCATATGTACACATCTTCATGTATTTGCCTTGTTACAATTCCTTTTTTTTTCTTCTTCTTTTTGAGACAAGGTCTCACTATGCAGTTCAGGCTGGCCTTGAGCTCACTTTGTAGCCCAGGCTGGCCTCAAACTCACAACAGTCCTCTTGCCTCAGCCTCTCCAGGGCTGGGATTACAGGCGTGTGCCACCACGCCCAGTTTATATTTCCTTAAGATTTAATTTGATAAGTGGAATCAATCAGTTAAAGAATATTTTAATCTTTTTACCTGTACAGCCAGATTGGTCTCTAAAAGGATTGGTTATATCAGTTTATATTCCTACCAAAAAGGTACAAGAGTGTCAATTATATCATGCCCTCACTAGCACCAAAGTATTATCCATCTTTTTATCTTTGCCAAGTTGATAGCCCCAAAATAATCTGTTAATTTAATTTAGAATTCTATGATTATTAGTTTCATTATTTTATTTCATTTTTGTGAATTGCTTTATCATATCAGTGAAGAATATCAAATGATATTTGTATCCTAATAACAAGAGGATCAAGTGTATCACACTTGGCAAATGTGTGGGGTTCAATAATAGTTTATCCATTTTTACCTTGAAAGTATAGCCACAGAAATTATTTAATGATGCTAAATGAGATGTCATTTAGATGGATTCAGGTTTTCTTAGAAATGGGTATAATGCCTGGCTGTTTGCATCATTTATAAATTATAGTTTGGAATTTTTACACCTTTAAAAATGGACTTTAACCAGTGACCATCTATTCATTTAATACATGGTTTTTGGCTTTAATACAATCATTTAATACATGGTTTTTGGCTCCATTCACCTTAAAAGCAGTTTAAGATATTTTCACCGAACAGCATTATGGGGAAAATATTATCCTCACAATAATATCATTAAGAAATTAGGAATTCAATATGTAGTGAGTGCTTCCTCCAAGCCAGGTACTGTGGTAAGCTGTTTAAATATGCCATCTCATTTAAATCTCATACTAACCGAAGAGGTTAGAATCATGATCCCTGTGTAACAGACAAGGAAATTGAAGCAGACAGTTAAATAACTTGCACATGGCTCCAGAAGTTAATAATGGCAGATTTGAAATTAAATTCATATGTTGATGAACTTAACTCTCTAGTATCTAACAACTTCTCTAAGATTTTCTCCTTAGTGTCACTGAGCTTTTGAAATAGTTTTTGAAGTAGAAAAGCTACTGCTGCTGGGCATGGCGGTGCATGCCTGTAATCCTGTAATCTCAGCACTTGGGAAGCTGAGGCAAGAGGATCACCATGAGATCAAATCAAGGCCAGCCTGAACTACACAGCCAGACCCTGTCTCCAAAAAAAAAAAAAAAAAAGAAAGAAAGAAAAAAGCCAGTACTACTTTTCTCTTCCTTTTCTTCTCTTTAAAACATACTCTAGGGCTGGGGATATAGCTCAGCAGCATAAGCATTTGCCTGGCAAGCTTGAGGTCATGAGTTCAATTCCTGGTACCAAAAAAAAAAAAATCTATTGAATAAAACATACTCTACTTACTGTCTCTACTTTGTTAGCACCCAAATGTGTGTTTGATGGTGTACATATGGTTACTTATGTGCACATGTGTTTCTATATGAATATACATGTGAGTGTGTAGGTATGTGTGTATGTATTGTGTGAACATGTGCATATGTGCATGAATACATGTGTGGAATGTGTAGGCATAGCTGTGTCTGTGCACACAGAAGAGGTGTGTGTATATTTCTCCCTTCTGACTGAGAGCAGTTTGAGGGCAGGGCTGGCTCATACTCCTCTTGTACCCCTGAATCTAGCCCAATATCCCTCCAGTCCAGGGATATTGTTAAATGAATGAATGAAAATGAAAATATATGCATACCCAGTGAAACAAAGTGTATGTTAGTTCCTTTCCCCTTCCTTGTTTCTAATGTAGACAGTAAATATAATAGTTCTTCAAAGGCTATTGTGTACATCGGGTGGAAGTAGCAAGCCCCTTGGATATATATGTGCTCTGTGGTATCTGCACACTTTTCTGTCCTTGTGGAGTTATATATTTAGAAAGGAATTTTTCAGGTATTTTAAGAAAATAACTCATAATTTGACAATTATTCTCTTAAAATAGAGTTTTATATCATTCGGAAAATTCCTAATCAGATTTTTCGTCTTTTTTTTCTATTTTGAAGGCCTTGAGATAGAAAAAGTAAACAAATCACCTTATTTGGGTTTTTTTTTGTTTCAGAAAAGGAATCTAAAAATATCCTCCCTCCTAATCCATCTCTCCTTCTGTGTCATGCAGAACTCTTACACACACACACTCCCACTTCTCTTTATCCCCAGCTACTTGTGCTAAAATGAACCATAAGTCTTTGGCAGTGTAACAAGAAGGCTTAACATATTCACTTTGGGGGAAATTAAACATTTGAAAACTCTATAGACCTACTTCTTTTACAAGAGGTATTCAAGCTCTAATTCAAAAATCCAGATGCCATATATCTTTTGAACTCTTTAAGTACTGTATTTGAATGCTCTATACTGAGTTCACCTTATGTGTAACCAAGTAACCAAGTGTTAGCAGCATCTGGCAACCAGCCCTTTGGAGTTTATCATGTGACTAGTGTTGTTATAGCTCAGTGGTAGACCATTTGCCCAAATGTGTGAGTCTGTGGGTTCCAGCCCCAGCACTTGCAAGAAAAGAAAAGCAATTATTCTGTTATTTCACAGCTTTTATGGATTATGCTTATTTGCTTTTTTTGTTCCATAATATATATATGTTAGATGTGAGAGTTTCAGTCACTGACTCAAAATTGCTTGTCCTGATTTTAACTAGCTCTGTGACATTTGACAAGTCACATGCCTCCTCCACTCTGTGGCTTGAATGAATGGATTTCACTTTTTGTTGAAAATTCTCTATAAACAACTTCCTATGCTCATTATATAAATAAATGCACTACAGTCATTGGGCAGTCATCCTATCAGGAGAGGGGCTCCATCTGACATCAGCCTTCTGCTGATTGTATAAGTAAATGCCCTGCAGTCATTGGGCAGTTCCCCTCTCCCACCAGGAGAAGGGGCCCCACCTGACCTCAGCTTTCTATATTCTGACTCTGCATTTCTTCATCTTCCACCATCCTCCCTCTGGAGTCTCAAGAGCTGCACTGGATGCAGCAACTTTTAACCCATCTGGTTTTAAGGAGGTGAAACCATTCAGAATAGAATGAGGTAATTGTTAAGAGTAAGATCTTTGTAGTAGTACACCTCACCAAAATGACCATGTGATGGGTAAAGCCTTTGCAATTGTAAAGTTTTATTTTCATTGTGCCCCAAACTTCATTTTTCTGACATAATTATGACCAAACAGAAAATAAATGCAGTGAAAATTTTCAAAAAGAACATGTTTGTCAAAATCCACAGAGAGCCCGGTTTCCTCTGAAAAGGTATGGGGGTTGTTTGTTTGCACTGTAGTTACTACCTACATGTCCCCCAGGAATCACATGCCTTCATAGGCAGTGCTTGTGGGAGGTGACTGGATTATGGGGACATAAATCTCATATGGATCATGGGGACATAAATCCCATAGTCTCATGTCCTTTGCAGGAGACTATTAAAGGCAACAGATTAATTCCTCTGGCAGAAGAAATTTCAAGGCAGCCCAACGTTCATGCTGTAGCATGCGTACTGTTGAGGCTTTTCACCAGGTTTATACAGAAAATCAAGAGCAAACAGCCCAGCTGGGTGATTTAAAAATTTTGAGTTTAGCTAGCTAGAAAAGAAAAGCTGGTAAATTTGGAGCTATAAAGTTTGCTCAAAAAAAATTAAAATTAAAAAATAAAGTTTGCTCAATCGTAAAGCTGGAGCAGAAGAGAGCTTGGTTGCTGAAAAGATTAGTTTTTAAAAGGAGCTGAGTACTTTACATCAGGACAATGCAAAGGATGCCTTGAGGGCATGAGAAGAATCTGAAAGATCTCACTTTTCACAGACTCAGGATGGAAAAGTAAAAGAATTTGCTTTGAGAAAATAACCCCAGGGCACCAGCTAGGAAACTGGCTTCCTGCAATTGTACTCAGAAGCCCCTGTAGCCATGATGCAAAAGGTCTGACCACTTCTGCAGCTAGCAGCTTATCTTGCGGTCATCCATGAGATGCAGGCCAAATGCAAGAATTGTGGCTTCTATGCAGATTTCAGAAAAAGGCCAATCCGTGTGCCCCAAAAAGTGCAGTGTGTGAAGCTGTGATAGTAAAGATGAAGGTGCTGTAGAGACCCCAGGATGCTGGAGAAGCCAAGAGCATGGAATGTTTGAGGAAAGACACAAACAGTGAGTGAAGCCAATCCAAGAAAGAAGGCGTGAGGCCTGAAACCGCTGGCAGTGTTGTGAGGGCGGAGCCGCTGAAGCCTTTTCAAATTCTCATCTCACCTCAGCTCGCACAGGGTGCTAAATGTGAACTGTGGTATTCAATGCTTGCCACACTGGGTTTCAGTATTTCTTGGTCCTATTGGTTTTTGTCCTCCTATTTTTTTTCCTTTTCGGAACAGGAATGTTTACCCTGTACCATGCTATATCAGCAGCGCTGAAGTTTCTTTTTATTTTACAAGGGTTCACTATTTGTCTTAGTTTTAGAGGAGATTTTGAGCTCAGACTTTTTATCAGTGCTGAAACTGTTAGGACTTTGGCAACTCTTAGAGATGGGGTGAAATGTGTTTTGCATGAAAGGATGCATATGAGTCTTTTGAGGGCCAGGAGCAGATGTAAAAGTTCACATCCAGATGCACCCAGGAGCTTCGCAAGCTCAGGGGTGAGGCCTGTGGGAGGTGACTGGACTACGGCTGACTTGGTATTGGAGGTGAGGTTTGGTCAGAAGAGGGGAGTCACTAGAGGCGTGGCCTAGAGGGATTTCTCTCTCCCTAGCTCCTCCCTTCACTGTGCTTCCTGTCTGCCCTGCACTGAGCAGCTTACTCCACCTGCGACTCTGCCACACTGTCTGCCCTGAGAGCCAGCCAACCCTGGACTGAAACCCCTACAAATTACTAGCAAAAATAACCCCTCATCCTTTAAGATATGGGTGTTGGGTGTTGGGTCTCAGCGATGAGGAAAATAACTATGACAGTTTGTTTGGTTGTTTGGGTTTTGTTTTGTTTATGGTAGTACTGTGGACTAAATCCTGGACTTTTACTATAGGCACATTCCAGCCCTTTTTCTTTTTTTGAATGTTAAGACAAAGTCTCATAACTCACTAAATTTTTCAGGCTGGGCTAAAAGTTTTGATCCTTCTGCCCCACCCTGAGATTATAGGTTTGTGCCACCATGCTTGGCTCCACTGAAAGGTTTTCCTGGGAGGTGCTTGTACTGAAATGGGCAAACCACACCTTGGGCACTGAAGGAGGAAGGGGGACATTCAAGGTGTTACCAGTGGCTGTCTTCAGAAAGAAATGTTTGATTCATCTCAGATGCCCATTTTAGGACTGGGATTCTATGTGCAGGATGGCTAACATAGTTGTACTGCTGACTTATGTCGCTTTATTGTAAGGAACAGTTAATGATTAGTTTGATCAGTCTTGCATGTCTATATTTGTTTTCCCAAGTACACACTTGGAAGTTAGCAATATGTAATACAGCAACCATTGTGAATTCCCTGTCACCTTGTCTGTAATTCAGTTTTGATTGTACTATTCTGGTGCTACTTTGTAAGTGGCTGTCTGTTTGTTAATATGTTTTTGTTCTTTTACTTTTAAAATTAAAAATAAAGAAAGAAAAGAATCACTTATGCAATGTCTTGTTGGAATCCCTAATCTGTGTTCTTACTGGACATCTTATTGATTTAAGTTTTTGTATGTTCCTTGATTTATTTAGTAACATGGAGTTACGTTATGTTCTTTAAAAAAAAAAAAGAAATGTTTGAGTTTCCACTGAAAAATAACTTCGCAAGTGCTCACTACATCTTACACTCTTCCTCCTTTCCTCTTTTAATTCTGTAGGACCTGGCATCTCTTCCCGGCTTTTACTGAAAAATTTTTGTTACTATGCATTCTCATTTCACAAAACCATCACAACTGCAAACACAAATTGAATCTCATTACCCTGATTTATTAGTAGTTGTGAGACACTGCCTACTTGTTTAGGAAGGCACAGTCTTTATTTCTGTGCCTCGTAATTCCTGTTGCTACAGGAGGAAATTAAACAATATAGCTTCATCTTAGAGGCAAGTCATTTCTAGTATTTTGTATCAATAGCAACTTCAAAAAGTGGTCGTTCAAACAAAAATGAACCAAATTATTTGTGATCGAGGATCTAGCAGAGTAAAATAATATACATCCCAGAATTGGCTCACTTTTTAGAATTGCTGCGTTTCCTTTGTTCATCTAACAGAGAGTCACTGATTTTCTAGTATTTGTAATTGGTATCCTAGGGATTGAGGAATCAGTCAGAATCAAAACAGAACTTAAATTCTAGATGATTAAGTAGGATTTTAATAAGTGATACAGGATATTATTCTCTAACCCAGTGATACTCAAAAGGGGGTGATTTTATACTTCACCGTCATCTGCCTGAGATAGGTGGCAGTTTCCAAAGACATTTGTGGTTATCCCAGCTAAGGGAAGGGAAGCTATTAGCATATGCTGGGTGGAAGGTTCAGGTGCTGCTAAACATCCTACGGGCACTGGACAACTCACAGAATTGCCCAACTGAGGTTGAGAAAGCCTGTGCTAATCTTGGGTATTCAGTCAAGATGTTTGTTATTCTTGAGCAAGCAGTGACTGGAAGGAGACAGAGGACAAGTTCTAGATGCTAATGACCTGGGTGGGTTTATTATGCAAAACTTCACTTTGCCCCTGTGATCTGTGCATTTCTAATTTTAATGTAGTCTTTACGTTCCTTGAAACGCCTCCCTCAACAAGTGGGAATCTTGGTGCCCTTCCAGCACGTTTGGGATTAGTGTCCCTGGAATGAATTTAATGCAGCAAGGCTGTGCTAGTTTCCAGAGCCAGGACTTAGAAGATTAACAGCTTGCACTCCTGGCACTTGAGATACTCACTCTTGGAACTCTCCACCCAAACCTAAACCACCCTTGGAGAGGTGCACGTGGAGAGACCTGTGTCCTCTGTCCTGGCTGCATGCTCAGCTGACAGCCTTCCCCAGTGAGAGAAGCTGATCCTCCAGCCTCTAATGAGGCTCCTCTAGCTGACTTCCTGGGCAGGAGACACGCAGCTCCCCCACTGAGCCCTGCCAGAGCTGCAGACTCATGAGTTAAGTAAATGACTGCTGTGAATTTAATTACTAGGCTTTAGGGAAGTTTGTTAAATAACAATCTACATCTGGAACCCTGTTAAATTAAAATTTTACTTTTTTAAAGACAAAGTTTCACTTTGTAGTTCAGGCTGGTATTGAACTCTCCTCCACATAGCCCAGGCTGGCCTTTAACTCATTGCAGTCCTCCTGACTCAGCCTTCCAAGTGCTGGGATTATACATGTGAGCCACCACGCCTGGCAAAATTTTACTTTCAAAAGGAGTACAATAGCCATATAACTTTAGAAAATGCTTGGTTAAACAAAGTTTTTAAAATTTCTCTTCCTACAGAACATTTTTTTCTCTAAGATAGGATCTCACTATGTTGCCCAGGCTGGCCTTGAATTCCTGGGTTCAAGCCATCCTCAGTCTTCCTGCCTCAGCCTCCCTAGTAACTGGAACTACTGGTATATGCTATTGTGTCTGCCTACTTCTAGAATTTTTAATGAGCTCATGTGTTTTGTGTTTCTGCGCAAGAGTACACAGTGTGTTCCAGACACAATGAACCCTACAATCTGCACCAGAAAGTGCTGTTTTGCAAGTTGGCATTGAATGAACCACATTTAGGCAGGTACAGTGGCACACACCTGTAATCCCACCACTCAGGAGGCCAGGGTAGGAGGATCACAAATTTCAAGCCAGCCCACACTACATAGTGAAACCCTATCTGAAAACAACAAAAACGAACAAAAAAAAAAAATCAGTGGGTCAGACTTAAAGAAAATAAGACTAACTCTTCAGTAGGTTAATAATTGAAATCCTAGCCCTTAAAATTGCAGAGTTAGTACTAAGATAATCTTAATTTTAAAATGTATGAGTAATACAATTCATCCTGGTAATAAATATGATAAACTTGCCTACAGATTGTTTTAATTATTAATTTTAATAGAAGTTTAAAAACTTTAGTGGCACTTACACATGGTAGCTACTTCAAGGTTCCTGAGGTCATAATCAATATCTACATACGTTTAAAGAAAATCCTAAATTCTGTGTTTCCTTGGAAAGTAACTGTAGCATCCTCCTCTCTACTCTGTGGATGTTCATTATTACAGACTGCTTTTCTTCTTCCTTAACTTCTCACTTGACCTTAAATTGAGCTACACACCATCCTTCTAATATACAGATGGCAGTGTATGCTTCTTTGTCCAGGCCTTAAAAGCACCATGAGAACGTAGTAGGTACATTAAAAATGTGTGTCCTGCTCCATAGTTGGAGAAATTTGTGCCTATTTATCAAAAATCACGTGGAGGTTTTGTTATTTCCTATCAAAGAACAATACCCAACCTCCTGAGCACAAATTTAGCCCTCCTATATCTCAGCTCAGACGTACCCCTTAGGTATGAGGGGACTTTGGAATAGAGAATAGGGCTGGGGATATAGCTCAGTGGAATAAGCACCTGCCTAGCAGGCGCAGGGTCCTGAGTTCAATCCCCAGTACTGCCAAAAAAAAAAAAAAAAGGAATAGAAACCAGTGTCAGAGCACAGCTTCATGAAGGCCAAGATTCTGACCTGTCCCCCAGGTCCCCTCATCAGCACTCTTTTATAACTTGGGCATAGAGTTGTCCATTCGGGCTTTGTGTGGGTGTGTATGCGTGTGTGTGGGTGTGTGCGTACGCCCAGGTCCTTCACACTGTGTACCCAGACCTTTCTTCCTTTCTTTCTCTTTCTTTCCTTCCTTCTTTCTTTTTTCTTGCTTTTAAGACAGGGTCTTACTAAGTTGCCCAGGCTGGGCTCAAGCTGGCAATCCTCCTCCCTCAGCCTCCCAGAGTGCTGAGATTACAGGTGTGGGCCACCACATCCAGCTTCCATTCAGGAATCTTTATTTCACTCTTATCTTGCACCAGCAGTCTTGACTTCCCTTCCAGTGCCTGCCCACCCTGACATACCTGGCTCCTGGAAACAGAATTTTCTGTTGGAACCTTTGTGTACAAACTATGCTGATTCTAATCCTCCTGCTCCCAAACTAGATGAGTTAGGAATTCTGATTTCTAGATATCTCCTTAGCTGTGGAAATACCACTTGTTTAGCCGCTGTGCACCACACAAAAAACACTCAATTGAGGAGATCACTAGCCAGGCTAAGTGCCTGTGAGTCTCTCCAGCCCAGAGGGCCACCTTTGATTTTAACACGGGTGATTTATAAATTATTGGTGCTGCTGGCCTGTGGCAGAGACTTTAGCATAGTCAATTAAACATTCAGGATGTTCTCTCTCCTCTCTTATCCGTTGCCGTAGGTTCTGTCCTATTCCACAGCATTTTGGATGTGACCTTTAACTGTGGGTAGCTTCAGTGAGTGTTTCTAAAGACTAGACTCCTGCCCGGAGTTCTAACTTTGAGAGCGTAGTGCTGACTGGACTTTATATTCTATTCTTCTTATCTTTCCCTCTCACATAGATTAGTGCTCCTTCTTCACTTTGGAAACTATTTCCTAGCCACTCACTACACCGGAAGTCTCAGTTCTTCCTGGCCCACCTGACATTATTGCATTTTACAACAGACTCACAGATGCGTAAACAACTTAAATTTTAAAGATAAACCCTATGACCTCTATGACAACTTTTAAAATAGTTGAAATCTGTGATGGCTTTTTAATGAGATTTTCTCCCCAGAAATAGCCTGAAACAATTCTGACCTATATTCTTCACTCTTACATTTTTTCTCTTTGTTTGGTTTTTAATGAAAAAGAATTTAGGTTTTGGTGAGTAATTCTGAATGACATTTACCTGTTGAATCAACCTGCAATAGCAATATCCTGATAAGGTAGTATTATGAGTCTGGAGGAGGAGGATATTATTTATTGATAAGAATGAGTAGAAATTTTTAAAGTTCTCTGAGCAGTAGTATAACTTCATGTAAGCCTCCAAACACTCTAACCTACCTTTATTCAGTGACGGTTCCATTGCCACTTTCCTTGGCTTGAACAACACACTTTAATGATATTTTATAATTGACTAATTTTTGTAATCTTTTTTTCTTCTTTGTGGTACTTGGATATGAATGGCCTCATGCTTTTTAGGCAGTGCTACACTCCTAGCCCTGTAATTGATCAGTTAATATAACCTGGTATTTTACTGAAAGAAATTAAACCAATCCAAATAAATGAAGAGATATACCATGTTTATGGATTAGAGGAGCTGATATTAAAATATTTTTCCCTTAATTGATGCTTAACTTCAGGGTATTTATAATCAAAGTCCCAAAAATGTATGTATGTATGTATAGAGGAATATATATGAATATACATATGTGCAGGAGGGCTAACATGGTTCTACTATTGTATTATATCACTTAATGCTAAGCAATAATCGATGACAGGATATTAGATTAATAGTGTATATCTGTATGTGTTAGCCTGAACACACACTTCGAAGATATCAATATGTAAAGCAGCAACAA